>CAWUFW010025389.1:0-45667 GCA_963921515.1 Calotriton arnoldi
GCCTGGTATATGCTGTTCACTAATTAAAGTGGACACCTTGCACCAGGGCAAATCGACTCTTATGGTAGATAGGTTTAAGACAACCTTTTAAAGAAAGCTATCCTAGTGGTAGCTGTGGAGAGCAGCCTTCAGGCTAAGTCTTGAAGGAATGTAAAGCAGCTTGTTTTACCATATAATCTCTTGAATCACCAAATGAAAAGACACCACACAGGTATATATATCAAATATATGTATTTATTTCTAAATAACTCTCTACTAATCTCTTTATGAGATTAGAAGACAAACATATGCACAAATCAACGTTTCACAATAAGTTAAGCACAAAATATGGCTGGGGCCCTAGGGGCGTACCAGACCATATACTAAGTAAGAGACTTAGGGACAACGACTTGCAGGGAGACAAGGCCTAGGGCCTTCAGAAGTGCGGGGCCTCACGAAACCACCCAAGGCAGGTAAGTAAAGGACCCACGGGGACGCGTGCAGTGTGGATACACAGGCGCGGATCGCCGTTGACTTCAATGGGGCAAGTCGCGGTTGGAAATAAAGAGTTTTAGGATACTTCGGGAGAACCTACAAGCAAGTCACTTACAGGGTAAGTAGTTCTAGGGGCCCACACCCACAGGAGCACCGTAGTGCTGGAGTTACCTCACCCAGGGAAGCTGGGTGCACTAGGTGTCCTTTGGTGTCGGGTCGCGGCGTCGTTTTCAATGGCGAACAAAGAAGACTTGCTGCTTGCGGGAGCTGAAGAAGTGTCCGGTGGAATCCAAGCCTGGATTCTGAAGAAGGATGACCTGAAAGCAGAGGGGACAGTGTTCAAAGTCACTTGGCAGTGACCCGGGGCAAGGAAGATGGATGCCCACCGTCGTCGGTTGATTCAGGTCGGTTGCGGGTGCCTTGACTCTTCAGCCACGTGGCCCAGGAGGTGTCGACGACGACCAGGAGCTGGATTCGGTGGGTCCCTCGATGTCTGCAGCTGACTGCGGTGTCGGCAACTCGATTGAGCCAACAAGCCTTGGCAGCAGCAAGTCTCGGGGAGATGAAGAAAAGTCGATGGCGCAGACCAGCAAGGTCTGTGGAACTCACCCAGCGAGGGTAAGTCAGGGCAGGCCTGGAGCAACCAGGGGAGCCCTTTGGTTTCTTTAAGAAGTCTTCTGGGGACCCACGAGCCGGCGGGCAAGGGATCGCGAAGACACCTCGGGCGGAATCACTCAACAGGGGCCCACGGTCACTCGGGACGGTGTAGGCCTCTGATCTTCGGAGGGATTCCTGCTGGAGGTCGGGACCACACGTGGTCCAAAGCACAAGTTCGTAGAACGTTGTGAAGGGGTTGCACTCGACAATAGTGCACGGTACCCAGGGGTCGCGGTTCCTCGTTACTCGTGGGGTCCACTTGCCTCAGCTTCGCTGGGGACTCACGATGGCCTGGGAGAGGTCAGGAAATCCACTTCTTGGGCTGCAGGGACTTCGGACTCCGGCGGGAGCGGCGTAGTTTGCGACCGTCGTTGTCGTTTTTGGTGCCTGCCAAGCAGGGAGTCACTCCTTGACTCCAAGGGAGATTCTTCTGTCTTCCAAAGGTAGTGGAACGTCGAAGGGCCAGGATTCTTCTGTAGAGCGTCGTCCAGGGGTTATCTGCTTTGCAATGGCAAGGGTTCCCCCTCTTATACTAAAAAGAGGGATGGACTAGCTCTATGACCCCACCTATGGGAGGGTCAAGGGAGGGGTGGCTACACCCACTTCCCTTTGTCCAGTTTCGCGCAGAGCAGGGGCAGGTAGCCCCTGAGCTGGTTTGAACTGGCATATGCACAGAGGAGCCTTCTGCTCCCCAGTGCAGGACTTCAAAGCACTCTAAGAGTGCACCCACCCAGCCCCAATACACTAAACCCTGTCTGGAAGGTGGTTACACCTCCCTGTGACAGGATGCCTATTGTTGGGCTTCCTCCACTGCGAGTTTCGGTCATCAGCAGGAGGGCAGCCCAGTGTCTGTGACTGGTGGCATCCATTTTGTGATGCCAGGGCTCTTTAGGATTCTACCGCGTTTCCACAGCAGGTACATGTCTTCTCCCTCTAGAAGGGTGGAATGCTACCCCCACCGCCAAGATTGGCGGGGGTAGTATTCCAAGATGTTTGACACCAAACACGACATGTTTTGATGCAGCCATTCCAAAGTTAGCATTTACCGCGAGGATATAATGCACTTAATAGTATATGGTTTAACCGCATCCACAAACAGCACCAGAGAATAGACTCTGAGAGCTGCAGAGGGGCCCTGCTCAGGCAGAGGCACCCCCTCACATAGAAAACAAGCACCCTGCCCTCAGGATTGATAGGGCCTGCCTTAGGGGTGACTGATAGGTTTATATGTGTGTGCAGGAGAGATATAGGAAACCTATATCTCAGTGAGGGGTGCTAGCACCACCTCACCCAGGCTGCAGTAGCAGGCCTGTGGTGTCAGATTTAGACTGCTTCCCAGGGGTGGCATAACACATGCTGCAGCCCCTGGTAGGCCTGTGAAGTACCTATGCCCTTGGCACTTAAGGTACCATATACTAGGGACTCATAAGGCACCACAGTATCCAATCACTAGTGCACCTAGAGTGCACTCCATGTCGTTTAGAGAGAACAGAGAGGCTGGGGCCCTGATTGGCAGGGACCCAGCCAGACTATAGCCAGAAACCAGTGCTAACATCAGAGAAAAAGTGGGGGCAACATAAGAGGCAGATCCTACTCTCCTACACAACCCCCCAAACGTAGGGACACTAAACTAACCTTGACCAGTTGAGTCTTCGTGTTCAAAGTGGAAATACCTTGAGAGTCCATCTGCATTGGCATGTTGGGTCCCAGGCCTATGTTCCACTGTATAGTCCATCCCCTGTAGGGAAATGGACCACCTCAAAAGTTTTGGGTTTTCACCTTTCATCTGCTTTAGCCATAGGAGGGGCTTGTGGTCAGTCTGAACTATGAAGTGAGTACCAAACAAGTATGGCCTCAGCTTCTTCAGGGCCCATACCACAGCAAAGGCCTCCCTCTCTATAGCTGACCAACGTTTCTCTCTAGGGGTCAGCCTTCTGCTAATAAAAGCTACTGGCTGGTCTTGACCTTCATCATTCAGTTGAGACAGTACAGCTCCCACACCCAGCTCAGAAGCATCTGTTTGGACAATGAACTTTTTGGTGTAGTCTGGACTCTGTAAGATGGGGGCAGTGCACATGGCCTGCTTTAGGTCTTCAAATGCCTTTTGACAGCTAGCTGTCCACTGAACATTTTTTGGCATTTTCTTAGAGGTAAGATCATTCAAGGGGGTCACTATAGATCCATATCCCTTTACAAACCTCCTATAGTACCCAGTCAGGCCTAAGAAGGCTCTCACCTGTGTCTGGGTGGTTGGAGCAACCCATTCCATTATGGTTTGGATTTTGCTCTGTAAAGGCTGAACCTGGCCTCCACCTACAAGGTGGCCCAGGTACACAACCCTGACTCTGCCCTATCTGGCACTTGGTGGCCTTGATAGTGAGGCCTGCTTTCTGCAGGGCCTCCAAAACATTTCTGAGGTGGACCAGGTGATCCTGCCAGGAGGAACTAAAGACAGCAATATCATCTAGATAAGCTGAGCCATAAGTTTCCATCCCTGCCAGAACTTTATTCACCAACCTCTGAAAAGTGGCAGGTGCATTTTCAATCCAAAGGGCATCACCACAAAGTGGTAGTGCCCACCAGGGGTCGAAAATGCTGTTTTGGCTTTTGCATCATCAGCTAATCTGATTTGCCAGTAGCCAGCTGTTAGGTCAAATGTGCTTAGATACTTGGCTGAGGCCAAAGTATCAATCAGCTCATCTGCCCTTGGTATGGGATAGGCATCAGTCCTAGTGACTGCATTGAGGCCTCTGTAGTCTACACAAAACCTCATTTCTTTCTTACCACCCTGGGTATGAGGCTTGAGTACCAGGACTACTGGGCTAGCCCAAGGGCTATCTGAAGGCTCAATCACGCCTAACTCCAACATTCTCTGGACTTCAGTCCTGATACAGTCCCTGACATGGTCAGGTTGCCTGTAGATTTTATTCTTGACAGGCAGACTGTCCCCAGTGTCCACCTCATGGGTGCACCAGGTAGTCTGACTAGGGGTCAGGCTAAACATATGTCTAAACTGTTGCAGAACTTGTCTGCACTCAGTTTGCTGATGGTCAGTGAGGCTGCTTGCCAAAGCAACACCATCTACTGACCCATCATCAGGGTTCTGAGAGAGCAGGTCAGGGAGAGGGTCACTCTCCTCCTCCTGGTCCTCATCAGTTGCCATGAGCAAGCCCATGTCAGCCCTGTCAACATATGGCTTTAATCTGTTGACATGAAGCACCCTTAGGGGGCTCCTGGGAGTTCCAAGATTCACCAGATAGGTGACTTCTCCCTTCTGTTCAACTATTGTATGGGGGCCACTCCACTTGTCCTGGAGGGCTGCTGGGGCCACAGGCTCCAACACCCACACTTTCTGTCCTGGCTGGTATACAGTCAGCACAGCCTTTGGTCATGCCAAGCTTTTTGCAATTCTTGGCTGGCCTCCAGGTTTTTGGTTGCCTTTTTCATGTACTCTGCCATCCGGGTGCGGAGACCAAGTACATAGTCCATCACATCTTGTTTGGGGGCTTGAGAGGTAACTCCCAGCCCTCTTTTACCAAACATAGTGGACCTCTCACAGGATGCCCAAACAGAAGCTCAAATGGGCTGTAACCAACCCCCTTCTGTGGAACCTCTCTGTATGCAAACAACAGGCAAGGAAGAAGAAGGTCCCATTTCCGCCTAAGCTTCTCTGGGAGTCCTTTAATCATTCCTTTCAAGGTTTTGTTGAAGCGTTCAACTAAACCATTGCATTGTGGGTGATAGGGGTGGTGAACTTATAAGTTACACCACACTCCTTCCACATTGCTTTCAGATATCCTGACATGAAGTTGGTACCTCTGTCAGAAATGACCTCCTTTGGGAAACCCACTCTGGAGAAAACTCCAATGAGGGCTCTTGCCACCACAGGTGCTGTGGTGGTCCTCAGGGGAATTGCCTCTGGGTACCTGGTGGCATGATCCACTACCACCAGGATAAATCTGTGCCCAGATGCAGTCTGAGGGTCAAGGGGACCAACAATGTCAATCCCTACCCTTTCAAAGGGTACCCCACCACAGGTAGTGGTATCAGGGGGGCCTTTGTTGTGCCACCTGCCTTACCACTGGCTTGGCAAGTGACACAGGAGCGACAAAACTCCTTTGTGTCCTCTGACATATGTGGCCAATGAAAATGTGGAACAAGCCTGTCCCAGGTCTTGTTTTGGCCCAAGTGTCCTGCCAAAGGGATATCATGTGCTAAGGTCAAGAGGAACCCCTAAACTTCTGAGGTATTACCAACCTCCTGGTGGCTCCAGGGGCTGGGTCTCTACCCTCAGAATATAGGAGTCCCTCATCCCAATAAACTTTATGGGACCCACTAGCACTCCCAGCAGCCTCAGCAGCAGCCTGCTGTCTGAGGGGTTCAAGAGAGGGGCAGCACTGTTGCTCCTTACTCAGATCTTCCCTAGAAGGGCCCCCTGCCCCCAAGAACTCAACCTGGTAAGGTTCAAGTCCCTCTGGGGCAGTTCCTTCTTCAGGTTCTGCTTCACCTCCCTCTGGAAGTGAATCCTTGATCTGAGACAGAGGGAAGGCACTGCCTTTACCCTACTGCTCCTCCTCTTGGGAAGCATCTGGTCCATTGTTCCAGGATCCAGAGCTGGTTCAGTGTCATGCATTCTTGCTTGTGACCTGGTCACAGCAAATACCTCTGCAGGGATGCCCAACATCTCAGCATGAGTCCATAACTCTACTTCAGACCAGGCTGAAGTCTCTAGATCATTGCCCAATAGACATTCTACAGGGAGGTCTGCACTGACTACAACCTTCTTGAGGCCAGTTACCCCTCCCCAGGGAGAAATTCACAACTGCCAGACTATGGTTGGTCTGGACATTGCTTGCATTGGTCACCTGGTACATTTCACCCAGGATGATCTGTCCAGGGTCCACTAGGTCCTCTGCCACCATGGTGACACTAGCACCTGTGTCCCTAAATGCCAAAGCCTGTTTGCCATTTATCAAAGGCTGCTGTTTGTACTTGCCCAGATTACTGGGGCTTACTAGGAAGGACATATCAATGTTTCCCTCACAAATCAGCATTGCCTGAGTGGTCACTCTGACTAGGTCAGAATCCACTCCAGAACCCAGGGTCAACCCTACTACCCCTTATTCTGAGTACCACCTCCACCAGTAGCTGAGCTGGGGGCACAGTTGCCTTAGGGGCAGGAGTGGTGGTGGTTTGGTCTTTGGACTTGGTACAATCAGAAGTCCAGTGCCCTTTCTGTTTACAGAATTTGCACCAGGGCTTCTTTTGGCCTTTTCCCTTGTTGGACTGTGACTCCCCACCAGATGCAGATTTTTGGGGCCCTTGTGAAGACTTCTGGTCTTTTGACTTATCCCCACCTTTTTCAGAGCCTTTAGGATCTTGCTTCTTAGTGTCACCCCCTTGGTTCTGGGTTTTCTGCCTCACCCTGGTTCTGACCCATTTGTCTGCCTTCTTTCCCAATTCTTGGGGAGAGGTCAGATCAGAGTCCACCAGGTACTGATGCAACAACTGGTTCTGGCAATTATTTAGGATCTGTTCTCTCATCATCAGATTATACAATCCCTTGAAATCAGTAACCCTACTGCCAACCAGCCAACCCTCTAGAGCCTTGGTTGTACAATCAACAAAGTCAGTCCAGTCCTGAGTCTGTGCCTTCTGGGTATCTCTGAACTTCAACCTGTACTGCTCAGTGGTTAAGCCAAACCCATCTATCAGTGCACTCTTCAGGACCTCATAATCATCAGCATCCTCCTCTCTAACAGTGAGGAGCTTGTCTCTTCCTTTATCTGAAAAGGAGAGCCACAAGATTGCTGCCCACTGCTTTTGGGGGACCTGCTGTACTCTACAGGCCCTCTCCATAGCAGTTATCCACTTGTGGATATCATCCCCACTCTGGTAGGGAGGAACAACCTTGCTCAGGTTCCTATGATCAGGAATATATTCTCTGCCTCTAGGGACACTATTGCTGCCACCAGGGGGTTCTAACCCCTCTTTTCTAGAAGCTCTCCTGGATCTCCAGGGCTTCCCTATCCAGTGCCAACTGCTTGGTTCTGAGGGGCCACTCTGGCTTCCTCATACTGGAGCAGTTTGCACCTTCTCTCAGAGGAGGTCTCTCTTAAGGAAAAGTATGAGCTCCTCTGCTGGACAAATTCTCTGCCAGAGTGATAAGAGTGGTCAGATTCCCTGGAAGGGGATCTGTGCCTCTCCTCCTCTCTGTCAGTTCTCTTAGGGAGAATTCCTCTGTCCTTTTCAGGCCCCTTGGAGCCTGGCCCTTCAATCACAGAATCTTGGTCATTCTGATTTTCATCATCTGACCCAGATACTATGACTGACCCACCCACTGATTCAAACCCTTTAGCTCCTAGAGCCAATCTAAGGTCATCTGCTGTCAGCAGATCTATCAGGTGTAGTGTTGAGGGACTCTGTCCTAGTCTCAGGTGTCTGTCAACACACATGGCTCTCAAGTCAGAGAAAGCCATGTCCTTATACTGAGGCTGAGTGGATCCACTGGGTCCACCCTTTAAGGACATTCTAGTGTTGTGCAGTGTTGTACTACCTACACTAGTTTGTGGCCTACTGATCCTAGCTTGAGCTGTGGAAAGGGTGTGCTATCCCTTGGCACACAGCTCTAAGTTCAGTAGAACTTATTGATACTAAGCTTGACTTTATATGTACCTTGAGTACCTATAATGGTTTTCAGTTAGTAATTCAAATAGAGATTTTCTGGTAAAACAATGGCAAGCTGGAATCCCACACGCTGCCCACCAATGTGAGAAGTTGGCCTGGTATATGCTGTTCACTAATTAAAGTGGACACCTTGCACCAGGGCAAATCGACTCTTATGGTAGATAGGTTTAAGACAACCTTTTAAGAAAGCTAACCTAGTGGTAGCTGTGGAGAGCAGCCTTCAGGCTAAGTCTCGGAGGAATGTAAAGCAGCTTGTTTTACCATATAATCTCTTGAATCACCAAATGAAAAGACACCACACAGGTATATATATCAAATATATATGTATTTATTTCTAAATAACTCTCTACTAATCTCTTTATGAGATTAGAAGACAAACATATGCACAAATCAACGTTTCACAATAAGTTAAGCACAAAATATGGCTGGGGCCCTAGGGGCGTACCAGACCATATACTAAGTAAGAGACTTAGGGACAACGACTTGCAGGGAGACAAGGCCTAGGGCCTTCAGAAGTGCTGGGGCCTCACAAAACCACCCAAGGCAGGTAAGTAAAGGACCCACGGGGGACGCATGCAGTGTGGATACACAGGCGCGGATCGCCGTTAACTTCAATGGGGCAAGTCGCGGTTGGAAATAAAGAGTTTTAGGATACTTCGGGAGAACCTACAAGCAAGTCACTTACAGGGTAAGTAGTTCTAGGGCCCACACCCACAGGAGCACCGTAGTGCTGGAGTTACCTCACCCAGGGAAGCCGAGTGCATAGGTGTCCTTTGGTGTCGGGTCGCGGCGTCGTTTTCAATGGCGAACAAAGAAGACTTGCTGCTTGCGGGAGCTGAAGAAGTGTCCGGTGGAATCCAAGCCTGGATTCTGAAGAAGGATGACCTGAAAGCAGAGGGGACAGTGTTCAAAGTCACTTGGCAGTGACCCGGGGCAAGGAAGATGGATGCCCACCGTCGTCGGTTGATTCAGGTCGGTTGCGGGTGCCTTGACTCTTCAGCCACGTGGTCCAGGAGGTATCGACGACGACCAGAAGCTGGATTCGGTGGGTCCCTCGATGTCTGCAGCTGACTGCGGTGTCGGCAACTCGATTGGAGCCAACAAGCCTTGGCAGCAGCAAGTCTCGGGGAGATGAAGAAAAGTCGATGGCGCAGACCAGCAAGGTCTGTGGAACTCACCCAGCGAGGGTAAGTCAGGGCAGGCCTGGAGCAATCAGGGGAGCCCTTTGGTTTCTTTAAGAAGTCTTCTGGGGACCCACAAGCCGGCGGGCAAGGGATCGCGAAGACACCTCGGGCGGAATCACTCAACAGGGGCCCACGGTCACTCGGGACGGTGTAGGCCTCTGATCTTCGGAGGGATTCCTGCTGGAGGTCGGGACCACACGTGGTCCAAAGCACAAGTTCGTAGAACGTTGTGAAGGGTCGCACTCGACAATAGTGCACGGTACCCAGGGGTCGCGGTTCCTCGTTACTCGTGGGGTCCACTTGCCTCAGCTTCGCTGGGGACTCACGATGGCCTGGGAGAGGTCAGGAAATCCACTTCTTGGGCTGCAGGGACTTCGGACTCCGGCGGGAGCGGCGTAGTTTGCGACCGTCGTTGTCGTTTTTGGTGCCTGCCAAGCAGGGGAGTCACTCCTTGACTCCAAGGGAGATTCTTCTGTCTTCCAAAGGTAGTGGAACGTCGAAGGGCCAGGATTCTTCTGTAGAGCGTCGTCCAGGGGTTATCTAACTAGCAAGTTCAAGGGTTCCCCTTCTTATACTGAAAAGAGGGGATGGACTAGCTCTATGACCCCACCTATGGGAGGGTCAAGGGAGGGGTGGCTACACCCACTTCCCTTTGTCCAGTTTCGCGCCAGAGCAGGGGCAGGTAGCCCCTGAGCCGGTTTGAACTGGCATATGCACAGAGGAGCCTTCTGCTCCCCCAGTGCAGGACTTCAAAGCACTCTAAGAGTGCACCCACCCAGCCCCAATACACTAAACCCTGTCTGGGAGGTGGTTACACCTCCCTGTGACAGGATGCCTATTGTTGGGCTTCCTCCACTGCGAGTTTCGGTCATCAGCAAGAGGGCAGCCCAGTGTCTGTGACTGGTGGCATCCATTTTGTGATGCCAGGGCTCTTTAGGATTCTACCGCGTTTCCACAGCAGGTACATGTCTTATCCCTCTAGAAGGGTGGAATGCTACCCCCGCCGCCAAGATTGGCGGGGGGGTAGTATTCCAAGATGTTTGACACCAAACACGACATGTTTTGATGCAGCCATTCCAAAGTTAGCATTTACCGCGAGGATATAATGCACTTAATAGTATATGGTTTAACCGCATCCACAAACAGCACCAGAGAATAGACTCTGAGAGCTGCAGAGGGGCCCTGCTCAGGCAGAGGCACCCCCTCACATAGAAGCCAAGCACCCTGCCCTCAGGATTGATAGGGCCTGCCTTAGGGGGGACTGATAGGTTTATATGTGTGTGTAGGAGAGATATAGGAAACCTATATCTCAGTGAGGGGTGCTAGCACCACCTCACCCAGGCTGCAGTAGCAGGCCTGTGGTGTCAGATTTAGACTGCTTCCCAGGGGTGGCATAATACATGCTGCAGCCCCTGGTAGGCCTGTGAAGTACCTATGCCCTTGGCACCTAAGGTACCATATACTAGGGACTCATAAGGCACCACAGTATCCAATCACTAGTGCACCTAGAGTGCACTCCATGCCGTTTACAGAGAACAGAGAGGCTGGGGCCCTGATTGGCAGGGACCCAGCCAGACTATAGCCAGAAACCAGTGCTAACATCAGAAAAAAAGTGGGGGCAACATAAGAGGCAGATCCTACTCTCCTACATCCGCTATCCCCCCTGTTGTTTGCATTGGTCCTAGAGCACCTGGCGACCTGGATTCGGGAAGATCCCATGATCCGTGGGTTACGATGGACCCCGGAGTGGGAGGATAACATTTCTCTGTATGAGGACGATGTTCTTCTGTATGTAGCGAACCCAAAGGTCACGATCCACAGGATGCTCAATGTATTTGAATTGTTTCGCAAGTATTCAGGATACACAATAAACTGGGACAAGTCCATGATCTATGTACTAGCAGGAAATCAGCCCATACTCCTCGGTGGATGTCAATCAGCACTGGCGATGGTTACCACTTTCCCTTTTAGGAAGGGCGGCACTTTTTAAAATGATGCCTTTTCCTAGATTCCTTTATGTGCTCCACAATGCGCCTTACCCAGCGCCCCCGCTGTATTTTCAGCAAATATATGCAGCAGTACGACAGCTGTTGTGGGATGGGAGAGCGTCCCGAATCTCGTTAACAAAATTGACTGGGGGATGGTTCGATGGAGGTATAGCACTTCCCTCGCTTAGACACTATTACTGGGCATATATAAACCCCAGAGTGAGCCCACGTACAGGATGGAACGTCACAACATGCAACCTGGAGGATATCTTAGGGCGCTATATGGGGGGGTGCGGTTGATTCCTTCTACCCCCGACCTCGACTACGCTCCGAGTTTGGCAGGAAGGTACAAAGGCGCTGGGTTGGCAGGGTAGAATTGTCTTGATGACTACCCTGTGGGACTCGAGGAGGTTGGGCCTGTTGGGGTTGCGGGCGAGCTTTGGTGGGTGGGACACGATTGGGATCTCGAAAATGGGCGACCTCTGGGCAGGAGGGGACATCAAGACCTTCCTGGCTCTACAGAACGAATATCAGATGCCACAGTGTGAAACTTTTAGATATCTCCAGATCACACATGCGCTAAGAGCGACCAGACCGGGACTGTATTGCCAGAGGCCTCCCCACTTGAGGACAGGCTGCTAGATGGCTATCTCGACACAAAAGCGACATCACTGGTTTACCGTAAACCTATAAACAATTTGCCAGATCCCTTGAGGTCGCTACGGAGCAGGTGGGAGGAGGACAAGGGAGTCTTGCATGACTAGGAGTGGGTGGAAGCCATAGCCTCACCCAGAGAGGTGGCCATACGATTGCGCTTCAGATTAATACAGCTCAAGATTCTTCATAGGGTCTATTATGCGTGTACTACATAGGTAAAAATGGGGATACTCACCTCGCCACTGTGCCCAAGGGGATGTGGACAGGACGGAACCTTCTTCCACCTAATGTGGGAGTGCCCACCACTTCAACATTATTGGACAGCACTACTGATGACTATGAGGAAAGTTTATAATGTGGAGGAAGGCAAGTCACCGTGATGGTGTCTGTTAAACATTTGGGGAGACTCGGACCTTACAAATGCAGAACGCATATGGGTGACATTGGGGTTTATGATTGCGAAACGTAATATCACAAAGAAATGGAGGGCATGGGATGCTCCGACACTGAAGGAGCGGAAAATGGATCTACATTGGTGTATGCAGGCGGAAAGAATAATCTATGAGAGTAGGGGATGCCCGCAAAAATGGACAAAGATTTGGGGCAAATGGAACGGCTATCAGGGAATGTTGTGTAGCCCAATCGCCGGACAAGATCAGGAGCAAGAGACACTATAATTGAATGATGTGCAGGGGTATGAGCGGGGGGATTCTCTGGGAAATTTTCATTTATTATAAGAATATTGATGTCAATTTATTGGTCTGCACAAGAATTGTCCAATTATTGAGATATGTATCCGTTAAAGAGATGGCATGTTGTTGCTTTAACACTTTATAAATATAATTTTTTTTTGAAAATCCTCCGAAGGTTATTTTTTTTCCTTCCCTTTGAGAGATCGGATAGCGAGATTCCTTCACTGAGTCCACAACAGACTGTCCACACTGCTTTGTTTTATGCTTTATTTATACTCCTAAAAGACAGATCCGACCAGTCACTTAGATAATGTAAAGCTTGCAAACACAAATCAGTCTAGTCTACTCTACACACCAAAAGTGGCTCAAGTCAATCTTTCCCTTCTTGTTGTTCAATAACAAAATTGCACTACTACAGGCCGACCCATTGCATTTTGAGTCGGGACGAGTCGGGACTCACTCAGGACACTGTCAGTATGGAGTTGGAGTCGGACACCATACTTGGAGTCAGACTCAGGAGCATCAGAGATGATGTTATGTTGTTATGTTATTGGAATTTTTAAAGCGCAACTGTTACCCTAAGGTGTCCTGGCGCTGAGCACTGCCTAATAGGTTCCTTGTGGTGGGAAGAGACTATTCCAGAAACAACCAGGTTTTTAACCCTTTTCTAAAGGTAAGAAGTTTGGTGGCATTCCTCAGGTGAAAGGGTAAATTGTTCCAATTTTTTGTGGCACTTGTAATAAAACTCCTGCCGCCCCAACTAGCTTTTTTAGTTGGGGGAACAATCACTTGTCTGGCTTCCATAGAGCGTAGAATCCTTCCAGGAACGTACCAGTTGAACCTTTGGTTTAAATATTCAGGGCCTGCCCCATTTAGGGCCTTAAAAACAGTGCAAAGGGCCTTAAACTGTGCCCGTTGTCTTACTGGGAGCCAGTGGAGATGTCTAAGACCCTTTTTTACCGAAGAAAACCTGGGAGTACCCGTCAGCAGCCTAGCAGCCGCATTCTGCACTATCTGAAGCCTGTTCATGTGTTTCTTTTGAATATTCAAATAGAGGCCATTGCAGTAATCCAAGCGGGACATAATCAGCCCCGTGACTGCTGTCCTGAGGCTGTCTTTTGGAAGAAGAAACTTCAATTTTCTCAGAATTCTGAGAAGAAAAAAGCTTGCAGAGACGTCCCCGTTTATCTGGTCTCCAAATGTAAGTCTGTCATCAACAGTGACCCCTAAGTTCTTCACTTTCCTAGCAGGAACTGGGAGAGTACCCAGTTCTTCTGGCGACCAGTCAGGTGTCCAGAGGTGCATGTTGTTCCCAAATATAATGACCTCTGTCTTTCCTGAGTTTAATTTAAGTCAGTTCGATGACATCCACCCCGCAATGGCTTTCATACAGTCGTGGCATCTAATACCTGTTTCGACTTCCTGGTCACGTTTGAGAGATAACACAATTTGTGTATCGTCGGCATAAGACGTCAATTGAAACCCATAAGATCTTATTAGGATGGCCAGAGAGGACACGTACACATTAAAAAGCGTGGGGCTAAGGGCAGACCCATGTGGGACTCCACATGGTAGAGAAAAAGGTTCAGATTTATTATTGTCCAGATCGACTGTTTGAATTCGATCGGTAAGAAAGGATTTTAAAAGATTCCAGACAGTGCCATGAACCCCTGCTTCTGACATACGGTCCATCAATATCTCATGATGAACCGTATCAAAGGCTGCCGAGAGATCCAACATAATTAGTATTGCAGCGCCTTCCTGGTCCAAGGCCTCTCTAACCTCCTCTGTTGATTTAATCAGAGCCAGCTCTGTATTATGACCAGCACGAAACCCATATTGAGTTGGGTCAAGTATGCTGTGTGTCTGAAGAAATTGGCTCAGTTAGATATTCTCAGCTTTTTCTAGCATCTTTGCCGGAGGGGGAAGGCGTGAGATAGGCCTGTAGTTACTTGGGTCTTTTGAATCAAGATTTTGTTTTTTTAGTAGTGGAAGGATGGAAGCAATTTTCCATCTTTTAGGAAACTGCCCAATGTTAAGAATAGTATTAAACAGAGGGGTGAGAGCCGTCCCAATAATCTCTGGGGCTAGTTTGCTCACAAAAGCAGGGCAAGGGTCCAGAGGGGATCGAGAGTGAATCGACATCAAGAATTTGATGGACTCTTGTCTCCAGTGGCGTAAAGCTATCCAATATTGGGATTGCAACAGAACATAATGTAACTTGGGTCTCTCTGGGGGCAGGCAGACAATTAAAAAAATTTTTTTTGAGGACATAAACTTTTATGAATCTCGTTAGACATGGATAATTTGTGGTACATTGTATGATTACATTTCTAGATCAAGCCAATTATTTCTTCAAATGATAGATTCCTACCATAACAGACAGACAATTTGATATACCTGTACTAGTCTAGGACTCATCATCATGCATGCATTTCCTTTTCCTCCCATAACAGATTTATGATGGTCGGCTGCCAAGATGAATGTGTTGTCCATGTGTAGTGATTGTCTTTGTCAAACCTTTCCCTCAAATCCCCCTTTCCACCCATTCATTGAACACCTAACCCTCTTCCACCCGGCTGTGTGATTTATTGAGGTGTGACTAAATTAAATTCACACCATTGATTGATCACACACTTGTTGGGGCGGATGTGGTGAAAGCAACACCAACTCGAGGCAGGGCGAGGATCTCCTTCTGCTCTAAGGATATAGCCCAACCTGGCAATATTATATATATTAGATTGCCCACCCATGCACAGTATTCAATATTATTTTTTTTTCCAGAGGAACATAATCCATCATAATTGCCAGCATCATCCTCCTTCCAGCACTAAAGGTTACGCTTGTCCACTTCATAGCTCAAGTCGACATCAGTTTGTAACTTGTACTAGCCCACCATTCTGATTTATTTTACTTTAGCCCTGCTTATCATGGTTTCTTGTTTGGCAGTCTTCTTCTTGTGTACTGTACTACTAGTCGCACTCTAGTCTCCCTCAGGTGACTGTCTCATTTTGTGTGTGTGCAAAACGTGCATATAAACCAGCATTAAGTCAGTTTTAAATATGTCAATTTAATTAGTTCCCTGCGATGAAAATTCATTCCTCATCCTAGAGTTTTAGTTTGGCTAGGAGGGAGTGGAACCTCGCTGCAGAATCTGGTGCTTACTGCTTTCACTAGTATTCGACTAAACCGCTAGCATGCTGCTACTACTGTCTACTACTACCACCACCATGGCACCTTGGGAAACCAAGCCATCACCATGCAGCCATTGCTTCGCCTAATCACAGGTAAGACAAGAACTGTGGCGGATTCATTGAAGATGCAATAATCAGTATAAACGATGGAAATAAATTCACACACCACACCCCTTCCGAATCCATAAGGGTTGATGTAGTTGCAGACTGCATAGACTAGGAGGAGAGAGCAGTAGAACAAGTGAGGGTACCGCTTCTATCTGTTGGTGTGTTACACTATCGGCAGATTTCAAAAAGTGGCTGCGGCCCTGCTGCAAAAGAAATAGTGCGAAGTAAAAGAGTAACCCCCCCAAAAAAGATTTACATCATATGTAAAATGAAATATTTATTCCCCTAACAAATATAAACTAGAAGAAAAGCCCACAACACCTGACCCACCCCTCCCTAACCCCAACCAATGTCCAACGAAAGTCCAAAATCCAAATTGTCCAAACAAATGTCCGTAAAAAAGATTCCAAAAGCCCAATCTGATTTCCCCAACTCCCACATTCCCACCCTCTCCCCAACAGGTCCCATCCACCAAACAAAAGATTAAAAAGGGGCAAGAGACTGAGGCCTAGCTAGGAGTCAGATCTTCCGCTC
Organism: Calotriton arnoldi; assembly: GCA_963921515.1. Lineage (NCBI taxonomy): Eukaryota > Metazoa > Chordata > Amphibia > Caudata > Salamandridae > Calotriton > Calotriton arnoldi. Next base: position 16,176 of record CAWUFW010025389.1, read on the forward strand.
CAGCTGGTAAAAACGCTCCTGTATCCTGCTTTCCAGGCGTGCAAACATCAGGAACATGCGGCGCTGAAAGGCTCGAAGTGTACAGGGGAGCAGTAATGGTTGAAGAATGGCAGCAGGCTGCTGCCGGACCACAGCGCCGTACCACCGGAGGCACTACTGGGGCCAGGCTGGGGCCCGGGGCATTGGAGGCTGCAGCTGCTGCTGCCTCCTCCTCCTGGGCCACCAGCCGCTGATATTGGGCCCTGAAGGCCTCCATCTTCCTTTTGCCGGGTCCTGGTTGCTCTCTCCCGCCTGTCAGATGGTGGATTGGCAGGAGTAGCTATATCAAGAAAGAAAAAGACAAATTGTAACCAGTACTCTTAGCAAAACAGCAACACATAAAATTATATAGTGGCACAGTAGCACTGTCAGTACATAACATTTGTGGTATCCTCGATTCCTCGGACCCTAAGATTTGGATGTGATTAGAGTTTCAGGCAGTAGACACTATGGAGTGGACAAGCATTCTTCTTCTTCTCTCTCTCTTGTTTAGCTAAATTAATCTTGTAGGCTTGCCAGCTCGGCTTGCGCCTTAGACCGACATACTCGTGTCGCAGACTTGCGTTACTTTACTACTGTCTGCAGGTGGGGCAGCTGTACTACACAATTATCTCTTTTTCTATTATGGCCATGCTCTGTGAAATGGCAAATACTCAATTTCACTTTCACCCTGACTAGTTGACAACAAGGCAGATGAATAGTTACTAATATGAATGATGATAAACGTCATAACGTCACGTGAGGTACTACTATTGTAATTGTTGTAACCATACAGCCGATAGGCCACCCATGGCTGACACTGTCGAAAAATGCCATGGGTAGGGAGTGGGCCTCGGAGGGAGGCGATTGATGATGGGTGGGCACATAATATATATGTTGTGCTTGGAAACTACTGTGAGTCGAGGGAGTAGTCTGAAATACAACCTCAAACCTTTGAATCAAAAACCTTGGAAAAAAACAATCCTTTTTCCCAGGGATTTTTCCAATTATCATTGCATTGTTCTTCTAGCATTATTTTATCACCCTTGGCTTTGCTACTCAGGCACAGTTTAAGTTTTACATTCTCTTCATCCAGTCTTCACCTATGATTGAATACCATCCATCCATCCAAACATGGCTCAACAAACCTTTTACCAACATACATTTGTCATTTAACCACCAATGCATCCTTGCTTTGAGTTGACCCATCAAACCCCTTGGAGGATTCCTTTCAGCTTACACTTTCACCCACCCAGGCAGGCATCCTTTCTTTCACCTTTCACCCATCTTCAACCGCCTATGCATCCTATCAGCCACCTTTATCATCCCTTCACCCACACATCCTTCTCTGCCAGTCATTACATTTCACCCATCCTTCCTCCTTCCATCCTTCTTTCCCTTTTCCGTCAACCCATCGAGGTCTGAGTCTTCTTCATAAAACTTTCTCTGCTGAGTTGAAGATAGAAGAGGCTATTAGTTACTCAACTCCCGCTGTATATGCTAATGCTAAGTAAAGGGTGTCTTCGACTGTTCACAACTTAGTCTCAACAGTACAGTGTACACCCTTGTAGCGAGTGTATAAATTGGCAATAAGCAAGCAATATGACTTACCACCCCCCACCACTGCTGCTGGCTCACACCCTGCAGCTGCCGCATCTGCTCCCTGCTGGCTGGCGTTGCCGGCTCTGCTGGCCCCGACACTGGTGGTCGGTAGGGCTACAAAAAACATTACACACTTTTTAGATGCCATATACGCCTCCCCCTATTTATATTTTTTCCGTAGCAAGATTGAAAATACATACACCACACACATCACTACAATTCGGGTACAGACCGTAAGTCCTATCAAAAATAATAAAATATCCGGTTGGGCATTTTGTTGGTGGCAATTTTTGAAATGCCTCTCAAGAAGACAATCTGTAAAGGACTGGACTCAGTGGCTAGAGCTATTGGTTAATCTGAGTTTTTGAAAAGAAATAAGACTGGGCAACTGGGTGGACAATCGGACTTCAGGCCTTCCTGGTAGGAAAATGTAATGGTGCCGTCCTCCTCCTTCTCCTCATACTTCCTTCCAGCCGTGGTGCACGGTAATCAGTTCACCATCAACTGCTACTAATATATATATAATACTAGGCCTAGATGAGATGAACTTTGTGGTGTCCAACGTGACCATGGCCACTCTCTCGTTTTACTGATTGGACATGAGATTGTAAAAGAAAGCCTTCTCATCTCAACAAACATGCGTAGAATAACTTACTTAGGCATGCAATCTGCACGGCAGAGTAGTAGTACTAGTGTACCAGTAGTAATAAGGACCAATGGCTTCTCCAAGTCTTACAGTACCACCACTAGGCAGTCCACAAAATATATAAGGGGAGAGGGAAAGCAGACTGAAAAACCAGAAGAAAACAAGCTACAGACAGACTAGTACAGACAGAAGCAGTTTGAGGTAAAAATTTAAATACAGACACTAGAAATATAAAATAACAAAGTTAGTAAATAGGATAATGCAGGGATAACAAGAATTTAGAAACAGTACCGTGATCGAGGAGGATTTGGGCAAAAAATAATATTAGGAAACGGAAATAATAGTTCAAAATAAGGAGCGGTAAAAGTTAGGGAAATATATATATTAATATTAACAACAGGAGGACTTACAGGGGCCAGCAGAGCCATCTGATGAGGAGCGTTCCTGGCCCTGGGAGGCACCTCCAGCTCCGGCACCCACCTCGGACGACCTCGTCTGACTCTTGCCCCTGGATGCTGATGATTGTGTAAGACATAATGAAAGAGACAAAAATGATTGGTGTTAAATAAATATTAAATAATCGCTCCAAAAATATTTTTTGACAGGAAATGGCAATTGCAATAACATTGACCTTTCCTAAATCAGATCGACTAGTAGTAGACTAGTATCATGGTCGCGGACCGTCCTAACTTTATTATTCCACAGTTACAAACAATCCAATCCCTGAATCCTAAACCTATCTAGCCCGCGTATTCCAAAGACTTCGGAATGAATTGCAAAAAAATGATATTTGCTTCTAAGTTCCGATTTCATTTGCAATCATCTCAACCGCGTATGACGGGCCAATTCACTAAGTCTCCATTTAGTCTTTAAATACATAGATGGACGCATGTATATTGCATCCACCAAATTGGTTGGTTGTAACTTGCTAGTCACTATACGAACTACAAAAAAGGTTCTACTAACGACTGAAGTGAGAGGATGCGGGCCTCTATATTACTAATAACCACTATCTTAGTGACAGGACAAAGGAAAGGAGTCTCTCTAGTCTGCACTCTGCATTCCCTAACTTAAGTTCTTACATAATCTGCCCAAGCAAGCACAAATTTACAAACAAAAGTACGATTAGGTAGCACCGAGCAAGAGGACCTGTCTAGAATAACGATCACATAATATAAGATTTGTAAACGTAACTTACCTGCATGTGAGCAGCATGCTTGCTATTTGGGAAAAAAATTTAGCAATAACATAGAACACACAAGTAATAATAATATTAATAATTAGCTACTCACCAAGCCCCATGACTTCAACCCCTAGCAGGTCCAGCAAGTCCTGTTCTCAGTCCAGGATGTCGGACCACCCGGTGGGTGAGCCGGACCCCAGAGCAGCGTTACACTGCCTGGCGCACACTCGCCCACCGCTGCTGACGCTCTCGGAGCCCGTACCCAGGCCTGCTGCCAGGGTGGAGGGGAGGTGGCGCTGTACAAACAAAAACAGCGCTGCCACCTCCACCTCAGAAAACAAGGCCCGGGCCTGCACCCTTTCGGTGCACCACCTTCCGCAAGGAAGGCGGCTCTTCTTTGCCACCTGGGCACGGCTCTCTTTCTCTACCATGATGCTGGGAAGGGGGGGGCGGTGGGGTGGAAAGTATAAAAAATAACAGTGAGAAGAAGGAAGGAAGTAAAACAATTAGGAAGGAAGTAACTAGTATAGAGAAAAACAGTATAAAGAGCAAAACTCACTAAAAAACACAAAAAGTAGAAGAAAACACAAAATATACACTTAAGAAGAGAGAGGGATAGATAATTAATAAAAAATATCAGAAAAAAGTTTTGGGAACAAAGGATTGGAAAGATTGAGGGAGGATTCAAAATAGGCCCCAGAACCATAACAGAGAAGAAAAACAAGATGTCTTTTGGAACGCTACAGTATGAAAGTTGCCGTGGCTCCCAACCAGGTGTCAGGAAGAGTAACATCGGTGAGCCATAACTCAATCAGCATCTGAAGGACTGGGGCTGAGAAGCTGATATTTTTTTTAACATGTTCCTTCTGGGCATGTGGGTCTCCGGGAGGGGGGGCTATGTTGCAGTTTTTCTCCCTGAGATTGTTCAGGACCTTGATTCTCTTCATTTGAGGGCAGAGGCTACGACCAGTCAGAATCACTATCTTTGGATCACCCACAGATCAGGCCTTTGCGCCCATTCACAGAGTCCGCTCTTCTGTTATGTTTTACATACCACACTCAAGCAAGTGACGTGCAACAGCCAATAAACCCAACCCCACACAGTGGCCGCGTGATTATATTTATACCACTAGATCATACAGGAAACTCAAAGAAATGAACAACCTGACCCCAGCCAACCACCCACTGATTTACACTTCAACTGGGGCAAGCGGACCCTCCATGTCCTCTACAGTGGCTACTATGCCTGTGACATTAGCTCCAGGGAGGATCTCCTCTGGGTTTACATACTTCCTCTCAACCATAGTTTATCAGCTCGTGTATCTCTTCAGGTAGGAACCCTCCTCCCACTGACTCGAGCTTCTAGCACAAACCCCATCATGTTTGGGTGGTTTTGCTTCAAGGCATCTGGGTTCCTCTCTCAAATGTCCAAAGCCACTAGGTTGAGAGCAGCAGCACCCTCGAAGGCCCCTTCACCCACAGCCAATCCACCAATCCACTTGCTACGATGGGAGCAGCAGGTACAAGGTCTTTCACTCGACAGTCTCAGTCTGTCCATCCTTGTAACACATAAAGCAAGAATCACAGTGGCCTTAGAAGAAACGTCCAGCTCTTCCTTTATGTGCTCTTCCTGACTTGGAACCCAGTTCTGTTTCTGCCTCTGTCCCCTTTAGAAGCCTTGAGATTTGCCCTGTGGCCCTACCTTCCGGTTTGGAGCTAGTTCTAGTGAGAATTACTCTATCCTCTTATCTTAGAAACATTCTGCCCGACACTTCATAAACCCTGTTAACTAACCACATCAATCAATGGTGCAACTATTTCTAGATCTCTCTCTGTTAAATCTGCAAGTTAATCCCCATGTGGGATATCGCAGACTTCATTGGGTGTCTCTATGTTACAATTAACAAGTTAAGGGAGTGAAAATCCTTGGCCTCCGTCACTCTCACTCCAATCAGACAACACACCATGGGTCGAGGTCTCAAATGTTACACCATCTGCTCTCTTTAAACCTTTGCAGGAACTGAGCTGGTTCCAGACTACATCTTCTAATTAGAGCCTGTTATTGACAGATAAATCATTTTTAGGTCTCGACTGGCGTTGCAGCGCACATGCGCTGCTCGCTCTGCGAGGGCTTCTTGGAATCAATACAGTTTTAGAAGTGGGCTTTCGGCTCCGCCCGTGATTTTGGTTGGTTCGCGTCATAAGTTATGGTAAACGGAGTGTGATGATTGTAAGGGAGGCCTTTTAGCCCCTCCTGGTTACCACCCTGTCCACTTTTGGCCCTGCCCCCCCGGACTGGATGTATTACTGGCGGCGTGAGACGGTCTGTTTTTAATGACGGCCTCAGGACTTTTTTGTTTAGTATTACAGGCATGTGGGTTGTGTGATGCTGCATATACAGATGAGTTTGGAGTTTATTTACCGATCCGCTACGGAGGGGCTTTTCTTTAATCTGTTAGTGGCTGTTGTTTTATTTATATTGTGTCTCCCGTTGCTGTGTTTGCCTGCCCCACCAGCTCTCCGAGGTTGCTGTTTGTTTTTTTCCCAGCTGCACACATCACTCACGGGATGCACGTAAATCTGCATTCTTGAGTTGACTTTATTGCAGGGGCTGCTCCGATGTTAACAAGGCTGCTATCCCACTGCTAAGGCTGTGCTGCGCTCTCTGCCTTGTACCTTCACTATTAGAGGTATTATCTGCTCTTCACGCCCCCTCACAGAGGGTGCTGCTGCGGATCATACCTCGGGAGCAGGGCCGGCATCTCGCTTGGTATTTGTTTGTATTGAAAAAAAACTTACGACGTATTCCCAAAAGTGCAGTTTTTTTTACTAAATATTATTTAAACATTTATATTTAGCATTTTCTACATTTCTCATATTTGTTTTTAATTTATTTGACGACTTGTTCATTTATCCTTTTGTGTGAGGTGGCATTTATTACCTCGGACCGGTAGGCACACGTTACAACATGGCCGTTATATTTGCTCAGGCCTCTCCTCTTTCAGTATTCGCCATTGGAGGAGGCTGAGTGACAGGACAAAGCACTATTGTGCTAATGGCCGGGCTCATGACCTGTGTTGGTGCGCGCGGCCGTGACCCGTGACGCGATTAAAGTGGGACGCCTGGAGTGTGCCTGAGAGGCCAGGGAACGGGCACCGCGAAAGACGGAGGCAGTCGGCCGGTACCGGTGGGGATGATGAGGTAAACAAAGTGCTTAGCAGAGGGTGTGGGGGCTGAGAAACTTCAACAGGCAGACTTTGAGGAAGTGACCGGCGGCATAAAGAGCTGAACCGAGCACTGATCTCGGTGACTCGGCATGAGGGAAGAATAACAACCAGCCACGGGCAGAAAGCATATATGTTATGCTCTGTGCAAACCTCCCCTAACAAGCACGTATCGGGGGCAGGTGGTCTTGGTTCATACTTCCCTTAAACTGCTCACACGTGCAGTTCTTTCATTAGCTTGTGTCATTGTCCGTTGTACACTGTGGCTTTCCATTAGTAAATAGGCTTAATAGTCCCTCCTTAGTACCACCTTTTCCCATTTTGTAAGCTCCCATGAGAACATCCCCTGTTACGTGTGTTGTTGCTCGGTAGGCTTTAATTACAGCCTCCGAGCACTATTTACTCATAGAGCTTTGTCCTGCCTGCTCTTGCCGGCAGGAAAAGGCAGGACACGCTCTCTCCTAATGCATTTTCAATGCAATAGGTCTCGTGTTTGCGAGAGTTCATGCTATTGGCATTGTAAATGACAATGCCTTTTATTTATCTGTTTTAAAAAAAACATAAATAAAAGGCATTGTCGTTTACAATGCCAATAGCTCGAACTCTAGTAAATGCGAGACCTATTGCATTGCAAATGCTTGTTTGTGGTTACTGGCATCCCTCTAATTACTGGTGTACCTTCCATGGCAGTGACCCATGAGAGTGGATGCTTTTGACACATCATTGTAAGTCTGAGCGCTACAAGCAATCTGAAAGCTCACAAACCATTACAAAATATCCTGTCCATCCAAATGTGGGTGCACAAGCTCTTTTGGAAGTTTGTCAGGTTCTCCAGTAGAGGTGTGTGCGGAATTGCTTTTCCCAGATGTAGCTGTCTCTGTTGCATCTTGATCTTCCTCTTTCTCTAAAGCTATTCTCTGTCTCTCTGTTTCCGGCGGAGACAGAGAGAGGCATGCAGGTGGAGCAGCACAGCTGAATGGGAGAACCTTCCCATCGGCCCTCACTGATCTCATGAGGCCATAATTATAGAAACAAGGGAGACGCTACTCCTTTCCATCAACCTGGCGGCACCAAAAAATTTAGGCCGCTAGTGATACTTTATTTAAACTCACCTTGGTCCTGAAGAAGCGCTTTGGATCTCCTCCAGAGGCCACAGATAGCGCGAAACATGTCGACCACTAGAGACACCCACTAAGGACTCATATCTAGCTACTGAGGGACATAATATCCCACTAGCAGCACCACACACCTTTTACTAATGACAGAGGGACCACTTTAATAAATAATAGCCACTCTCCCTCCAGTCATTTTTTAACACACTAGTTGAGACCTCACTTCCACTCACACGCACGCACCTAACGGCTTGTTTCATCAAAAGATCTCCGAAAAGAGACCCTTCGGGGGACCCGTAGGGCATTGCAGCGCCGGCCCGACGAGGAGCAAAAAGCCCAATGATGAAGCATGACATCCTTCGGGGTGTGTGAGGACATCATGATGAGGTGTCCCCACACATAGAGTAGCACAGGACACCTTTTCCTTTTTCTTTCTCCACTTTGAACTCTCCTCTTAAGGAACAGTGACCCCCCTTTATATACCAGTTACCAATCGGGAGCAAGGGTCACTGGACCTAACAATCAGCTCCCACCGTCCCCCCTCTCTTTTTGATAAATAGGAATAAGGGCTAAAAGAGCCTGAGGCAGCAGCACTCCCACCCTGGGTTCCTGTCATGGTGCCCTTGCCAGAGTCCATCAGGGTGGCTCCCCTCTGATCTCTAACCGTCTCTAATGTAACTCACAAACACCGCCTGCCCTTCTTCATGGTAGTCTGCCAGCCTCTCTCCAAACATAGATCCCTCAACTGATCTAGAGACAGGGGGCCCGATTCTACCACATCACACCTTGTATGAGAAATGTTACTGTGCAGTTTTTAAGATGTAAAGGTTACATTTATTATTATGTTGTTGAACGTTGGAGCTGGCTCAGAAGGATTTGTTGCCAATTGTCAGACCCTGTTCGTAGGGAAGGGGGACGCGGGCACGCAGAAGCTACAGGGCCTCAGCCGTGGAAGCTGCCGTTGTTTGCCTCGGATGTCCTGGAGTGTCATACTGTGCCTCTGCAAACTGGTCCAAGTACAACCCTTTCAGCACTTGACTCTCGGTGGTAGTGATGGCAGCAGTCACAGGCTTCTCAGGAAGGAAGTGTGGGGGTGCCTGAAGCTCAGAACTCAACAATTACCCATCAGTGCATAATTGTTTGTGCAACTCACTGCTTGTCTTTTGTAAAAAGAAAGTACATTAATACACTCATAAAACTCTATACTGTATGAATATCTCACTGGTGCAGGGTCACTGCATCCTGTGACTGGAACTCACCCTACTTACCCCCTTGATTCCAGATTTGAGTCTGGTCTGGGCAGGTACAGGTATCAGGGACAGGTGCAGTGCTACCTCCTTAGTGTTTATGCGTCAAGTTACTTGTCTATGTGCCAAATGTTCTAGTATCTCACCAATGCGAAGCACCGGGAAGGCGCCATTCACGACAGAGAGCCACAGGATGTGTCTGGCTGTCCCGTCCTCTTCCAGGAGGAGATGCACGAGCTGTGAGTGCTCCAGCACTCGGGTGATGTCCTTGGAAGCAACAGCAAAGGTTACCACCTGGAGTCTCCCCAAGTATGCAGACTCTGTCGTCGTTGATGGTCTCCAGCTAGTTGCAGACCCGCTTTTGGGCTCCGGGTGAGTTTGGTGGTGAGCTACGTGGTTGGAGGTCATGGAACCGCCACAGGGCACATCTTGGTCAGAGGCACAACCCTCACTCACCTCACAGTAATGAGATGGTGGGGCAGTCTGTTCAAGTTCAGTCAGTCATTGAAGCAGCGTTGGCACAAAGTCCAGGAAAGAGAAGAAAAAAAGGTGGGACCAAAGAGCGCTTTTTCTCACAAGATGGACAACGACAGTAGTTCCATTTCCGCCTTTGTGACTTAGATTGGATGTACCTAGGACCTTTACCTTTGGTTGACGTATACATTTCGAGCTATTTGTGGTATGTACACATCATTAGTGAGTTTTTTGGTCTCACCTTTGCCTTTTTCCTCTTTCCTTCTTTCCTTTCACCTTTTACCTTTTCTTGATTTCTGTCCACATACATACATTTCTTAATGCAATATGATGAATCGGGACTTCACTTGTCTTGTTCTTCATGGCCGATCACTTTTATTACCGGCAGGTATAGGTGCACAGTGACATTTTGGGTAAATGACCTATACTGATATGACTTTTTTGTTTCACTAGTATTTTACATGTTGAAAACTCTCCACATCTTTTAACTACATAATGTTTTTAAACTCACATGGGTCTTAAATTCACTATATATATGTATTTTTTGTATGTCTATAATTCATATGTCCATATATGTATATTCTTCGTCATTTTGGTTCTCTGAATTTTTTGTCCCATGTCAATTGTTTATTTATTTATGCTGGTTTTGATTTTATACCATAAGTTTATACATATTTTTCTGATGTGTAATTTTTACATGTTGTTGATTATATCTTATATATATTTTTTCGTTTATGTAAGTGAATGTTAATATCTCTGTCTGTCATTGATTATGTTCTGATGTTTTCCATATTCATGTTCTTGATTTACAAAAAAGCATTTGTACGCATTTATCACATTTCAGCCCTGAAGAAGTCTACCTCCATGTGGACGAAACGCGTTGGCTGGCTTTCATTGGTACACACGTATGGAGCAACAATAAAGAGAGGATTTCTAATAACCCCTTCACAGTCTGTGGATATATCTTGTACTAAGAGATATAGTTAAGTGGTGCACCACTGCATTCTTTATATAGCCATGGCAAATACAGTTGAAACTGGTCAGCTAGGCTCAGCAGAGTCTTGGGCTTCATGCAGCTTTTGTATTCTTGGAGGTTAAGCGGAGGCTAGCCAACTAGCCCTTGGAGTCCACTCTTCTGTCCTTGGTTTATGTGGGAGCAGGTCCAGCTCTTGGGGTTTCTCTCCACAGGTAAAACAGCAGGCTCAGTCCTCCTTCTACGTTCCAGTCCTTTGGTTCAGAAGGTGCAGTCTTTCTTCTGTTTTCCACAGGGTTCTGCGGAAGGTAGCCACGGGTATCACTTTTATGGCAGGCACTAGTTAATGGGTAGGGGTGACTCCCTCCTAATATGGACAATGTTCCCAAGGGCAATGTGTACCCACTTTGACATCATTTCCTGTGGGTTAGGCTTGCAACAATCCCACAGAGCCTTGCTCTGCCAAAACCGAACATAGCGGAATCATTCTTTGCTTGCTCTGAGATATGGGCACACACTTGAGGTATGTCCAGTATTATAAACAACTCTTACTACCCTGTAAAAGCAGCTCAGGGACAGGTTTTCCCCCTCTGGGACTGGTGCCACTCTGGGTATTTAGACAATGCCAGGGGGTAAGCCTAGGTGTGGGTTACATCTGCATGTGACAGGGGCTGCCGCTTTCAAGCTTGTACAATTGCTGGCCATATCCCCCAGGCCATCCTGTCAGGAGGATGTCACACCTCCTCTCAGCCAAGGCCCTTTTGTTCCCTTTCATGACAGCAATTCACACCTCCCAGCAGGCTGCCAGGTGACAGTTTGGGATTATTTATGAAAGGGATACTACATGCTTTAGGCAGGAAAATACCAAGTTCTAAACATGCATTTTCAAAATAGTAAATTGGATTTTAAATTTCTATTAATTTGAGTCCTTGAATTAGGGTCTAACTGTTCTCAAACCAAAGTTACACATTATAAGGTGCCATAATGTAATCCAGTGCTTTTCTATGGGAGAGCCAGCCTTACCACAAAGAAAAACAACTTAGGAGATTTTTCAATGCCAGGACATGTAAAACTTAAAAACCATGTTCAATTTTTAAATACCATGCACCTTGTCCAATGGGCACTTAGGGCCTATCTTCATGAGGACTTGTAGGTTTTACAAAGGAAGGTTTAGGCCTGGCAAAGGTTTTTTTTGCCAGGTTGAATTTGCACAATCAGTGCAGCAGTCCACTTGTGACTTTTAATTTACAGGTCTTGGGTACACAGAGTACCATATACTAGGGACTTATAGGTAAGTTAAATATGCCAATCAGGTATTAGCCAATTGTGCATATACATTAGGGGTCAGAACACATATACTGGGCACTGGACGTCAGTGCCCTAGTGTTCAGAATCAGTTAACCATCACTAAGTCTAGCATAAAATGGGGCAATAAGTGGGGGTAATCCTGCAATAAGGGAATTTCCTTACAACATCCATCAAAGGTATTATTATAGGTATAATCAGCTCTAACATCTAGTAGGTAATTTAGTGCTATGTAAGAAACTTAAAACATAAACTCACGTTTGTATTTTACGAATATATGTTTAAATCAAGCAGAATGCTTGCAAGTACTCCCCACTGTATGGATTAGTAACTACAAGAGTGCCAGGATACAGGCATATTTTGAGCTTTCCTAAATAAATCAGGGATTGATTGGGTAAAAACAACTGAATTAAATTCCCAAAACAGAAGTGAAGCTCAGATCTTAGTATTACTAGTGTCACCTCTCTCTCCAGCATCAAAAAGGAGTGCTAGTCCCATCTCAAGCAAACAAACTATTGTCATTCCAGGAAACAATCAAAGAGGATCCGATCTGAGAGTAGTCACGCCATCAAGAATGCACCCCTCTAATGCCACCTGTGCCAGACTCCCTGCTGACAGCTGTCACGCCATCAACAATGCACCCCTCTAATGGTACCTGTGCCAGACTCCCTGCTGACAGCAGTCACGCTATCGAGACTAGACCCCTCTAATGCCACCTGTGCCAGACTCCCTGCTGACAGCAGTTACGCCATCAACAATGCACCCCTCTAATGGTACCTGTGCCAGACTCCCTGCTGACAGCAGTCACGCTATCGAGACTAGACCCCTCTAATGCCACCTGCGCCAGGCTCCCTGCTGACAGCAGTCACGCTATCGAGACTAGACCCCTCTAAACCCACCTGTGCAATACTTCCTGCTGACAGCAGTCACGCCATCAAGAATGCACCCCTCTAATGCTACCTGTGTCAGACTCCCTGCTGTCAGCAGTCACACTATCGAGACTAGAGCCCTCTAATCCCACCTGTGCCAGACTCCCTGTTGACAGCAGTCACGCCATCAAGAATGCACCCCTCTAATGCCACCTGTGCCAGACTCCCTGCTGACAGCAGTCACACCATCAAGAATGCACCCCTCTAATACCACCTGTGCCACACTCCCTGCTGACAGCAGTCACACTATAGAGACTAGAGCCCTCTAATCCCACCTGTGCCAGACTCCCTGCTGACAGTAGTCACGCCATCAAGAATGCACCCCTCTAATGCCAATTGTGCCACACTCCCTGCTGATAGCAGTCACGCTATCGAGATTAGACCCCTCTAATGCCACCTGTGCCAGCAGTCACGCTATCGAGACTAGACCCCTCTAAACCCACCTGTGCAATACTTCCTGCTGACAGCAGTCACGCCATCAAGAATGCACCCCTCTAATGCTACCTGTGCCAGACTCCCTGCTGACAGCAGTCACGCTATCGAGGCTAGACCACTCTAATGCCACATGTGCCAGACTCCCTGCTGACAGCAGTCACGCTATCGAGGCTAGAGCCCTCTAATCCCACCTGTGCCACACTCCCTGCTGACGAAGCGATACCAAAGGGGATGATGGACGGAGCGCTTGAACTAATCAAACACTCACCCCCAGTCAACTGATCTGGGTTTAATCCATCATCATTCTTTAGCTCACTCCACCACCCCAGTTCAGACATGGCCATATGCAAATCAGTCTGAACCTGTGCCTCATGGGAACAGTCCAGCCCGAACTGCCAAGCCATGTCTTCCCTGGACCGGAAACAAGCAACCTGGGACCGGTTTCTGGCTATTCAGCCGTCATCAGCCAGGCTAGCTTGAATCCAGTGGCAAAGTGAGCAAGGGACCCACGTCTGGGCATACCCTGCCAACTTAGGGCGAACAAAGCGATACCAAACGGGATGATGGACGGAGCGCTTGAGCTAATCAAACACTCACCCCCAGTCAACTGATCTGGGTTTAATCCATCATCATTCTTTAGCTCACTCCACCACCCCAGTTCAGACATGGCCATATGCAAATCAGTCTGACCCTGTGCCTCATGGGAACAGTCCAGCCCGAACTGCCAAGCCATGTCTTCCCTGGACCGGAAACAAGCATCCTGGGACCGGTTTCTGGCTATTCAGCCGTCATCAGCCAGGCTAGCTTGAATCCAGTGGCAAAGTGAGCAAGGGACCCACGTCTGGGCATACCCTGCCAACTTAGGGCGAACAAAGCGATACCAAAGGGGATGATGGACGGAGCGCTTGAGCTAATCAAACACTCACCCCCAGTCAACTGATCTGGGTTTAATCCATCATCATTCTTTAGCTCACTCAACCACCACAGTTCAGACATGGCCATATGCAAATCAGTCTGACCCTGTGCCTCATGGGAACAGTCCAGCCCGAACTGCCAAGCCATGTCTTCCCTGGACCGGAAACAAGCATCCTGGGACTGGTTTCTGGCTATTCAGCCATCATCAGCCAGGCTAGCTTGAATCCAGTGGCAAAGTGAGGAAGGGACCCACGTCTGGGCATACCCTGCCAACTTAGGGCGAACAAAGCGATACCAAAGGGGATGATGGACGGAGCGCTTGAGCTAATCAAACACTCACGCCAGTCAACTGATCTGGGTTTAATCCATCATCATTCTTTAGCTCACTCCACCACCCCAGTTCAGACATGGCCATATGCAAATCAGTCTGAACCTGTGCCTCATGGGAACAGTCCAGCCCGAACTGCCAAGCCATGTCTTCCCTGGACCGGAAACAAGCAACCTGGGACCGGTTTCTGGCTATTCAGCCGTCATCAGCCAGGCTAGCTTGAATCCAGTGGCAAAGTGAGCAAGGGACCCACGTCTGGGCATACCCTGCCAACTTAGGGCGAACAAAGCGATACCAAACGGGATGATGGACGGAGCGCTTGAGCTAATCAAACACTCACCCCCAGTCAACTGATCTGGGTTTAATCCATCATCATTCTTTAGCTCACTCCACCACCCCAGTTCAGACATGGCCATATGCAAATCAGTCTGACCCTGTGCCTCATGGGAACAGTCCAGCCCGAACTGCCAAGCCATGTCTTCCCTGGACCGGAAACAAGCATCCTGGGACCGGTTTCTGGCTATTCAGCCATCATCAGCCAGGCTAGCTTGAATCCAGTGGCAAAGTGAGCAAGGGACCCACGTCTGGGCATACCCTGCCAACTTAGGGCGAACAAAGCGATACCAAAGGGGATGATGGACGGAGCGCTTGAGCTAATCAAACACTCACCCCCAGTCAACTGATCTGGGTTTAATCCATCATCATTCTTTAGCTCACTCAACCACCCCAGTTCAGACATGGCCATATGCAAATCAGTCTGACCCTGTGCCTCATGGGAACAGTCCAGCCCGAACTGCCAAGCCATGTCTTCCCTGGACCGGAAACAAGCATCCTGGGACTGGTTTCTGGCTATTCAGCCATCATCAGCCAGGCTAGCTTGAATCCAGTGGCAAAGTGAGGAAGGGACCCACGTCTGGGCATACCCTGCCAACTTAGGGCGAACAAAGCGATACCAAAGGGGATGATGGACGGAGCGCTTGAGCTAATCAAACACTCACCCCCAGTCAACTGATCTGGGTTTAATCCATCATCATTCTTTAGCTCACTCCACCACCCCAGTTCAGACATGGCCATATGCAAATCAGTCTGACCCTGTGCCTCATGGGAACAGTCCAGCCCGAACTGCCAAGCCAAGTCTTCCCTGGACCGGAAACAAGCATCCTGGGACCGGTTTCTGGCTATTCAGCCGTCATCAGCCAGGCTAGCTTGAATCCAGTGGCAAAGTGAGCAAGGGACCCACGTCTGGGCATACCCTGCCAACTTAGGGCGAACAAAGCGATACCAAAGGGGATGATGGACGGAGCGCTTGAGCTAATCAAACACTCACCCCCAGTCATCTAATCTGGGTTTAATCCATCATCATTCTTTAGCTCACTCCACCACCCCAGTTCAGACATGGCCATATGCAAATCAGTCTGAACCTGTGCCTCATGGGAACAGTCCAGCCCGAACTGCCAAGCCATGTCTTCCCTGGACCGGAAACAAGCATCCTGGGACCGGTTTCTGGCTATTCAGCCGTCATCAGCCAGGCTAGCTTGAATCCAGTGGCAAAGTGAGCAAGGGACCCACGTCTGGGCATACCCTGCCAACTTAGGGCGAAGAAAGCGATACCAAAGGGGATGATGGACGGAGCGCTTGAGCTAATCAAACACTCACCCCCAGTCAACTGATCTGGGTTTAATCCATCATCATTCTTTAGCTCACTCCACCACCCCAGTTCAGACATGGCCATATGCAAATAAGTCTGACCCTGTGCCTCATGGGAACAGTCCAGCCCGAACTGCCAAGCCATGTCTTCCCTGGACCGGAAACAAGCATCCTGAGACCGGTTTCTGGCTATTCAGCCGTCATCAGCCAGGCTAGCTTGAATCCAGTGGCAAAGTGAGCAAGGGACCCATGTCTGGGCATACCCTGCAAACTTAGGGCGAACAAAGCGATACCAAACGGGATGATGGACGGAGCGCTTGAGCTAATCAAACACTCACCCCCAGTCAACTGATCTGGGTTTAATCCATCATCATTCTTTAGCTCACTCCACCACCCCAGTTCAGACATGGCCATATGCAAATCAGTCTGACCCTGTGCCTCATGGGAACAGTCCAGCCCGAACTGCCAAGCCATGTCTTCCCTGGACAGGAAACAAGCATCCTGGGACCGGTTTCTGGCTATTCAGCCGTCATCAGCCAGGCTAGCTTGAATCCAGTGGCAAAGTGAGCAAGGGACCCACGTCTGGGCATACCCTGCCAACTTAGGACGAACAAAGCGATACCAAACGGGATGATGGACGGAGCGCTTGAGCTAATCAAACACTCACCCCCAGTCAACTGATCTGGGTTTAATCCATCATCATTCTTTAGCTCACTCCACCACCCCAGTTCAGACATGGCCATATGCAAATCAGTCTGACCCTGTGCCTCATGGGAACAGTCCAGCCCGAACTGCCAAGCCATGTCTTCCCTGGACAGGAAACAAGCATCCTGGGACCGGTTTCTGGCTATTCAGCCGTCATCAGCCAGGCTAGCTTGAATCCAGTGGCAAAGTGAGCAAGGGACCCACGTCTGGGCATACCCTGCCAACTTAGGGCGAACAAAGCGATACCAAAGGGGATGATGGACGGAGCGCTTGAGCTAATCAAACACTCACCCCCAGTCAACTGAACTGGGTTTAATCCATCATCATTCTTTAGCTCACTCCACCACCCCAGTTCAGACATGGCCATATGCAAATCAGTCTGACCCTGTGCCTCATGGGAACAGTCCAGCCCGAACTGCCAAGCCATGTCTTACCTGGACCGGAAACAAGCATCCTGGGACCGGTTTCTAGCTATTCAGCCGTCATCAGCCAGGCTAGCTTGAATCCAGTGGCAAAGTGAGCAAGGGACCCACGTCTGGGCATACCCTGCCAACTTAGGGCGAACAAAGCGATACCAAAGGGGATGATGGACGGAGCGCTTGAGCTAATCAAACACTCACCCCCAGTCAACTGATCTGGGTTTAATCCATCATCATTCTTTAGCTCACTCCACCACCCCAGTTCAGACATGGCCATATGCAAATCAGTCTGAACCTGTGCCTCATGGGAACAGTCCAGCCCGAACTGCCAAGCCATGTCTTCCCTGGACCGGAAACAAGCATCCTGGGACCGGTTTCTGGCTATTCAGCCGTCATCAGCCAGGCTAGCTTGAATCCAGTGGCAAAGTGAGCAAGGGACCCACGTCTGGGCATACCCTGCCAACTTAGGGCGAACAAAGCGATACCAAAGGGGATGATGGACGGAGCGCTTGAGCTAATCAAACACTCACCCCCAGTCAACTGATCTGGGTTTAATCCATCATCATTCTTTAGCTCACTCCACCACCCCAGTTCAGACATGGCCATATGCAAATCAGTCTGACCCTGTGCCTCATGGGAACAGTCCAGCCCGAACTGCCAAGCCATATCTTCCCTGGACAGGAAACAAGCATCCTGGGACCGGTTTCTGGCTATTCAGCCGTCATCAGCCAGGCTAGCTTGAATCCAGTGGCAAAGTGAGCAAGGGACCCACGTCTGGGCATACCCTGCCAACTTAGGGCGAACAAAGCGATACCAAAGGAGATGATGGACGGAGCGCTTGAGCTAATCAAACACTCACCCCCAGTCAACTGATCTGGGTTTAATCCATCATCATTCTTTAGCTCACTCCACCACCCCAGTTCAGACATGGCCATATGCAAATCAGTCTGACCCTGTGCCTCATGGGAACAGTCCAGCTCGAACTGCCAAGCCATGTCTTCCCTGGACCGGAAACAAGCATCCTGGGACCGGTTTCTGGCTAATCAGCCGTCATCAGCCAGGCTAGCTTGAATCCAGTGGCAAAGTGAGCAAGGGACCCACGTCTGGGCATACCCTGCCAACTTAGGGCGAACAAGCGATACCAAAGGGGATGATGGACGGAGCGCTTGAGCTAATCAAACACTCACCCCCAGTCAACTGAACTGGGTTTAATCCATCATCATTCTTTAGCTCACTCCACCACCCCAGTTCAGACATGGCCATATGCAAATCAGTCTGACCCTGTGCCTCATGGGAACAGTCCTGCTGTTGGTCTGTTTTCTGCGCAATGGCTGCTCCCCGATGGGCCCTTCTAGATCCCGAACGCCTCCAGCTGCTACGTGAGCGCATCCTGGCTGGTTTCGGCGTCCTGCCATTGGCGACACTGAGTGTGTCCTATACCCTTTCTTTTCGCTTTGCGTATTTCACTTGCGTGCAACCTGTGATGTCTTGCATCCGCTGTCCTTTCACCTGGACCATGGATTACTGCCTCTCCAATACGTCACTGTCTGTTCCGGATTTTGTTCGGTTGGTGAGTCCCTTAGAGGCTCACGAACGGGACTGTTCCGTTGCAGGCTGCATGACGCGTGCGGCTGCACTGGGGATTTTGGCGCAATGGGATATCTGGGCGGCTGCTCAGAATCTCCTACAACAAAGCTATATTGAATATCACGCAAGCTGTCCCGCGTTGGTCTTGGATGCTATAGCGTTTTTCTGCACTTACACGGTTTTGGATTGATGTGGCCTGCCTCGCTGGCTCTCATTTTCTTTGGACACTTTTATTTTTGTCCCTCTCTCCTGTTGGTTGTCCCTCATGGGGACTACGTACCCTACACACGTTTCTGTTCTGCTCGATCCGTTTGAACTCTGTCTTCATCCTTTGTCCTGGCCGATGGACTGTCCAGGGGAGGGTGTCTTGTGGTTTGTGGCGTCCTGGCCTGCCTTGCTACGTTGTCTTAGGCCTGGCTGCCATGCTGCTTTTCTTTGCACACGTTGCTCTGGGCCGTTGTTCTATCGGCCTCTGCTCTTGCCAAGTTATTTTAGCACTGTCTGCGTTTTCTATCTTTCACCTTTTCTCCTGTTCACTTTGGGCTCAGTCTGCATAACATGTACAAGGTCGAATAACAACTTTTCCTTGTTCCTGCTGATTTGGCCAGTCCCTCGCACCTAGACATAACACTATGTACAGCTGCCATGGAGAAATTTGTGTGCTTTTAATATTGCGGTTTTCCCGCTCTGGGACACTTGGAGACAACCTTTCCAGGGAGAAGAGCTGTGATTGTCTGCTGATGTAGTTTCGCATCTAGAGTCTGAGGTATGGGGGTTCGCTAGTCAAAGCCCAGAGGTCTTCTATTTTTATAATAAACTAGCTTCCAGCACGGGGAGGGTGGTAAGGTCATTTAGCCCTTTACCCACTGCTTTATGAGATGCTTTCCCCGTTTGTATTCTATGGAGTAGTAACTATGCTGATTATGTTATTCTTATGCATTATGCTGATAGTACTGACACGTGT
This sequence comes from Calotriton arnoldi, assembly GCA_963921515.1. NCBI lineage: Eukaryota > Metazoa > Chordata > Amphibia > Caudata > Salamandridae > Calotriton > Calotriton arnoldi. Next base: position 35,889 of record CAWUFW010025389.1, read on the forward strand.
ACTGTATCTTAGAGCACGTAAGTTGAAATAAACATTTTAACCTATCCTGTGTCTCTTCTTACGCATGTTGTGGACAGGTATGAGTGAGTGACGAAAGGGTGTTCTTGCTTCTGCGAGTCCTGAGAGAGAGATACCGTGTTCTGGGTTGTCTAATGATTGGTACATTGTTGCTGATGGGACGCTAAGGCTAGTTGGGTTGGGGTTTTAGGTGCTAAGGTCTATGTTTGGCTCACCACTATATTCCGAGGTCCTATTATCCTGTGCATAGCTCTGTGTGTGCAGAATCCCTATAACATGGCGCCCAACGTGGGGCTCGAGAAAAGGTGAAAGATAGAAAACGCAGACAGTAAGATGACTGTACGTGTTCCCTTCAAGCCCAGGACTGGAACCGGTGCACGATAAGAGGGGCCGAATTCTTTCTTGTTCTCCACCTTCTCTCGAACCAGGTCGCCAATCTTCGGAAGCCAGCCGGCAACCGGAATCTGCAGAGCAGGGTCTGTGGCTGAAGGTAAATGTGCGATTGCAAGTTTGTCTCGGGCTTCTTGTAAGTCCTGTAACATAGTAGAATGGTTATCTACATCAAACTTGGCGGATTGCGCGACTAATGTCTAGACCATCAAGGTCAGGCACAAACATGCGTATGCCAAAGAGCATTTCGTATGGGGTCCGCCCACCCAGAGGTCTTCTAGGGAGATTATTAAGTGCACGTTGTACGGTATACAAGTGGGCCAGCCAGTTCCTGCCAGTACCTAAGACTCTAGCTGTCAAGGATTGCTTTAAGTCACGGTTCATTCGTTCAACGATTGAGTTGCCCTCAGGCCTATACGGAGACGAAAATTTCACCCGCAACCCCAATGAACCCATTGCGTCCTTGTAAGCCTTAGAGGCAAACGCTGGACCTTGGTCAGAATGGAAGGTGCCACATGCGAAAATTCCCACAAAGACACGCAAATCCCTGATGACATTTCGAGCGTCAGCACTCCCAACGATAGCTTGCGCTTTAATATGTCCCTTGCGACTTTGCAGGCTATGTTTCAGAACAATTCATTTAATGTTTCTACGCTTGTTCCGACACCCTGGTTGGTATGGCCCATATCATCGAATGAGTGCCAACTGCGTTTTCACGACTCAGTTCCTGGCTACAGGCAGGACAGGCCCGATCCTAGGTTTTCTGACTTCCGTACTGTCACAACCTATTCTGTTGGTAAATTATGTAAACAGTGGTTGCAGCATTCGTCCCTAGCCTCTGTTAAACAACACTTATCCCTCCTATCAGGCAACATTGATCTGTCCGACTTTATATTGGGTCCTCGTGGTCCACGACCTAAGAGATTCATTTATGAAGCTTATAATGAACTCTGGAAGCTGTCGCAAATGGAAGCTGCTTCCCGTCTACGGGAAATAGACCAGGCAAATTTGGAAAAGGTGCTTGCTGTTGTTGACAATAGTATAAATACCCTGTCTTCCCGCATTTACACGTTAGAGAATATTGTGTCCTCTGTTGTTGATATTGTACAAGATGATGTTTCTGTGTTGTATCATGGTCAGAATCAGTTGCGTTCAGTTATGCAGTTTGCGTGGACTTTGCAAACATTTGAGTTAGGTAAGGTTCCCTGGCATTTTTTGAACACCACTGCCTTATTTCTGCCCTTTAATTTGATTGACAAACAGCAATTCATGTCCATGAAAGATGCAGCTTACACTCTGTTACATATCGAGAAAGTGGAGCCATTACCATTCTCAGTGGCGGAATTAGATTCTGCTGTGTGGCTAGTTCATGGGGTTATCGCTTTGCCTTTTTCCTTGTTTGAATTTAGTTTGTGCATGAAACATTATCCAGTCGGCCGTTTCCAGCCTTTGGGTAGTGCCTTCCTGCATGAACTCTGGTCCTTGCCTTTCATGTATAAATGTCTTAGAGACGGCAAGGAAGTTTTTCTCACGGGGGAGTCATGCGATTCAACTGTGGGTCATTCCCTTATTTGTAAACATGTTAAATTGCACGGGGCTTGTAACGTTTCCGCTCCGAATCTTGCTTGTGTGTTAAAGGGCATTCCCACTCCTGAAATTTCTCCTACCTTTACTTTGCTTACTAACGGTAGCTATTTGCTTTTGAATAACGAAAACTGCTGTGGCATGCAGGCCGGCATCCCCTATATTGTTACGGTCTCGCACAGAGTTGTCTGCTGCAAGAATGTGCTTTTTCCTCCCCCTCACGACATCATAGATAATTCTATTTGGCCTTCCATTCCTACCATGGAGGCAGACTTCAATAAACTGAGCAGAATAAAGGTGCTATTATTGAACGAGGAGGTTATGCTCACTTCCGCCAGGGAGACATTCATTCTCCAGGTGGCAAGTACCCACAGTGAAATACAGGCCCTTTTGAACACAAACCTCCCACAGCATTTCGGAGAATTAATACACCGTATTTTTAACGCATCCAATACTGAAGGTCTGGTGCATTTTTTTAAAGTGGTAGGGTCTGGCCTTGTGTCCACTTTCCAGACTATTTTTGGTGTGATACCGGCATTTATTCATTCGATTTTTTCCAGCGTCTTTGGTGGCTTCCCATTGATCCTCGCCTTGGCGGCTGGTGTCCTGCTGTTGGTCTGTTTTCTGCGCAATGGCTGCTCCCCGATGGGCCCTTCTAGATCCCGAACGCCTCCAGCTGCTACGTGAGCGCATCCTGGCTGGTTTCGGCATCCTGCCATTGGCGACACTGAGTGTGTCCTATACCCTTTCTTTTCGCTTTGCGTATTTCACTTGCGTGCAACTTGTGATGTCTTGCATCCGCTGTGCTTTCACCTGGACCATGGATTACTGCCTCTCCAATACGTCACTGTCTGTTCCGGATTTTGTTCGGTTGGTGAGTCCCTTAGAGGCTCACGAACGGGACTGTTCTGTTGCAGGCTGCATGACGCGTGCGGCTGCACTGGGGATTTTGGCGCAATGGGATATCTGGGCGGCTGCTCAGAATCTCCTACAACAAAGCTATATTGAATATCACGCAAGCTGTCCCGCGTTGCTCTTGGATGCTATAGCGTTTTTCTGCACTTACACGCTTTTGGATTGATGTGGCCTGCCTCGCTGGCTCTCATTTTTCTTTGGACACTTTTATTTTTTGTCCCTCTCTCCTGTTGGTTGTCCCTCATGGGGACTACGTACCCTACACACGTTTCTGTTCTGCTCGGTCCGTTTGAACTCTGTCTTCATCCTTTGTCCTGGCCGATGGACTGTCCAGGGGAGGGTGTCATGTGGTTTGTGGCCTCCTGGCCTGCCTTGCTACGTTGTCTTAGGCCTGACTGCCATGCTGCTTTTCTTTGCACACGTTGCTCTGGGCCGTTGTACGGCCTCTGCTCTTGCCAAGTTATTTTAGCACTGTCTGCGTTTTCTATCTTTCACCTTTTCTCCTGTTCACTTTGGGCTCAGTCTGCATAACATGTACAAGGTCGAATAACAACTTTTCCTTGTTCCTGCTGATTTGGCCAGTCCCTCGCACCTAGACATAACACTATGTACAGCTGCCATGGAGAAATTTGTGTGCTTTTAATATTGCGGTTTTCCCGCTCTGGGACACTTGGAGACAACCTTTCCAGGGAGAAGAGCTATGATTGTCTGCTGATGTAGTTTTGCATCTAGAGTCTGAGGTATGGGGGTTCGCTAGTCAAAGCCCAGAGGTCTTCTATTTTTATAATAAACTAGCTTCCAGCACGGGGAGGGTGGTAAGGTCATTTAGCCCTTTACCCACTGCTTTATGAGATGCTTTCCCCGTTTGTATTCTATGGAGTAGTAACTATGCTGATTATGTTATTCTTATGCATTATGCTGATAGTACTGACACGTGTACTGTATCTTAGAGCACGTAAGTTGAAATAAACATTTTAACCTATCCTGTGTCTCTTCTTACGCATGTTGTGGACAGGTATGAGTGAGTGACGAAAGGGTGTTCTTGCTTCTGCGAGTCCTGAGAGAGAGATACCGTGTTCTGGGTTGTCTAATCATTGGTACATTGTTGCTGATGGGACGCTAAGGCTAGTTGGGTTGGGGTTTTAGGTGCTAAGGTCTATGTTTGGCTCACCACTATATTCCGAGGTCCTATTATCCTGTGCATAGCTCTGAGTGTGCAGAATCCCTATAACAATACCACCTGTGCCAGACTCCCTGCTGACAGCAGTCACACCATCAAGAATGCACCCCTCTAAAGCTACCTGTGCCAGACTCCCTGCTGACAGCAGTCACGCTATCAAGACTAGACTCCTCTTATGCTACCTGTGCCAGACTCCCTACTGACAGCAGTTACGCCATCAAGAATGCGCCCCTCTAATGCTACCTGTGCCAGACTCCCTGCTGACAGCAGTCACGCTATCGAGATTAGACCCCTCTAATATCACCTGTGCCAGACTCCCTGCTGACAGCAGTCACGATATCAAGACTAGAGCCCTCTAATCCCACCTGTGCCACACTCCCTGCTGACAGCAGTCACTCCATCAAGAATGCACTCCTTTAATGCCACCTGTTCCAGACTGCCTGCTGACAGCAGTCACACCATCAAGAATGCACCCTTCTAATGCCACGTGTGCCAGACTCCCTACTGACAGCAGCACGCTATCGAGACTAGACCCTTCTAATGCCACCTGTGCCAGACTCCCTACTGACAGCATTCACACTATCGAGATTAGACCCTCTAATGCCACCTGTGCCAGACTCCCTGCTCACAGCAGTCACGGCATCGAGGCTAGACCCCTCTAATGCCACCTGTGCCAGACTCCCTGCTGATAGCACTCACGCCATCGAGAATAAACCCCTCTAATGCCACCTGTGCCAGACTCCCTACTGACAGCAGTCACACTATTGAGATTAGACTACTCTAATACCACCTGTGCCAGACTCCCTGCTGACAGCAGTCACGCCATCAAGAATGCACCCCTCTAATGCCACCTGTGCACACTCCCTGCTGAGAGAAGTCAAGCTATAGAGACTAGACCCCTCTAATGCCACCTGTGCCAGACTCCCTGCTGACAGCAATCACGCCATCAAGAATGCACCCCTCTAATACCACTTGTGCCAGACTCGCTGCTGACAGCAGTCACGCCATCAAGAATGCACCCCTCTAATGCCAACTGTGCCACACTCCCTGCTGACAGCAGTCACGCTATCAAGACTAGACCCCTCTAATCCCACCTGTGCCAGACTCCCTGTTGACAGCAGTCACGCCATCAAGAATGCACCCCTCTAATGCCACCTGTGCCAGACTCCCTGCTGACAGCAGTCACACCATCAAGAATGCACCCCTCTAATACCACCTGTGCCACACTCCCTGCTGACAGCAGTCACACTGTAGAGACTAGAGCCCTCTAATCCCACCTGTGCCAGACTCCCTGCTGACAGTAGTCACGCCATCAAGAATGCACCCCTCTAATGCCATCTGTGCCACACTCCCTGCTGATAGCAGTCACGCTATCGAGATTAGACCCCTCTAATGCCACCTGTGCCAGACTCCCTGCTGCCAGCAATCACGCTATCGAGGCTAGACCCCTCTAATGCCACCTGTACCAGACTCCCTGCTGACAGCAATCACGCTATCGAGGCTAGACCCCTCTAATGCCACCTGTGCCAGACTCCCTGCTGACATCAGTCACATTATTGAGACTGGACTCCTCTAATGCCACCTGTGCCAGCCTCCCTGCTGACAGCAGTCACACCATCAAGAATGCACCCCTCTAATGCCACCTGTGCCAGACTCCCTGCTGACAGCAGTCACACCATCAAGAATGCACCCCTCTAATGCCACCTGTGGCAGACTCCCTGCTGACGGCAGTCACGCTATCGGGACTAGACCCCTCTAATGCCTTCTTACGGAACTAGATCGTCATCATTCCCATATGCCCTTCGGAATAGGTATCACCTACATCCTGCCCCACCGCGAGCTTCGTTAAATTTTTCCAGGCACTAGAACTACCCCTAACCCATTGCCAACGGAGGCAGCAACTTCTCATCCCATCCCACGTGTAGACGGAGGTCCATGGGCAGGGGCATTGCCCCCATCTACTGGGACCCTTTTCCCCATCCGGGACGTGCGGGAATTCGTCCCCTTGTCGTACCTGATTTATGGTCTACAAAATATACACACAGCTATCTCTCAGGCTTTCTTGATTGCCCTGTCCTGATGATGATCCCATAACCGTTGTTGGGGATTGAAACGTCATCGACAACTACACCGTAATCCTGATTTCTAATCTTTGAATGTTGTGGAGTACAAGACATTGTACTTATCGTGACTACTGTATTTTTTATATCATTTGAAAAGTCACTTTATCACTACATGCCTGAGGTCAGGGAATCTTTTGATTTCCAGAACCCCTTCACTTGTTGCTCACCCTATAATATTGTATGTTCTTTCATGTTTATTGAATAAGTAAATTAAACGTAATAAGTCCCATTGGGACAAATATATACCCGACGCTGATTACAGTTTTGTGGTTATAACCTCATCCGCCCCATGATAGGGACCGTTGTTTCTAGTAATAGACGCCCTGCTGACAGCAGTCACGCCATCAAGAAAGCACCCCCCTAATGCCACCTGTGCCAGACTCCCTGCTGACAGCAGTTATGCCACCAAGAATGCACCTCTCTAATGCTACCTGTGCCAGACTCCCTGCTGACAGCAGTCACACTATCGGGACCAGACCCCTCTAATGCTACCTGTGCCACACTCCCTGCTGACAGCAGTCACGCTATCTAGACTAGACCCCTCTAATCCCACCAGTGTAGGACTCCGTGCTGACAGCAGTCACGCCATCAAGAATGCACCCCTCTAATGCCACCTGTGCCACACTCCCTGCTGACAGCAGTCACGCTATCGAGATTAGACCCCTCTAATATCACCTGTGCCAGACTCCCTGCTGACAGCAGTCACGATATCAAGACTAGAGCCCTCTAATCCCACCTGTGCCACACTCCCTGCACCCCTCTAATACCACCTGTGCCAGACTCGCTGCTGACAGCAGTCACGCCATCAAGAATGCACCCCTCTAATGCCAACTGTGCCACACTCCCTGCTGACAGCAGTCACGCTATCAAGACTAGACCCCTCTAATGCCACCTGTGCCAGACTCACTGCTGAAAGCAGTCACGCCATCAAGAATGCACCCTCTAATACCACCTGTGCCAAACTCCCTGCTGACAGCAGTCACACCATCAAGAATGCACCCCTCTAAAGCTACCTGTGCCAGACTCCCTGCTGACAGCAGTCACGCTATCAAGAATAGACTCCTCTAATGCTACCTGTGCCAGACTCCCTACTGACAGCAGTTACGCCATCAAGAATGCGCCCCTCTAATGCTACCTGTGCCAGACTCCCTGCTGACAGCAGTCACGCTATCGAGATTAGACCCCTCTAATATCACCTGTGCCAGACTCCCTGCTGACAGCAGTCACGATATCAAGACTAGAGCCCTCTAATCCCACCTGTGCCACACTCCCTGCTGACAGCAGTCACGCCATCAAGAATGCACTCCTTTAATGCCACATGTTCCAGACTCCCTGCTGACAGCAGTCACACCATCAAGAATGCACCCTTCTAATGCCACGTGTGCCAGACTCCCTACTGACAGCAGCACGCTATCAAGACTAGACCCCTCTAATGCCACCTGTGCCAGACTCCCTACTGACAGCATTCACACTATCGAGATTAGACCCTCTAATGCCACCTGTGCCAGACTCCCTGCTGACAGCAGTCACGGCATCGAGGCTAGACCCCTCAAATGCCACCTGTGCCAGACTCCCTGCTGATAGCACTCACGCCATCGAGAATAAACCCCTCTAATGCCACCTGTGCCAGACTCCCTACTGACAGCAGTCACACTATTGAGATTAGACTACTCTAATACCACCTGTGCCAGACTCCCTGCTGACAGCAGTCACGCCATCAAGAATGCACCCCTCTAATGCCACCTGTGCACACTCCCTGCTGACAGAAGTCAAGCTATAGAGACTAGACCCCTCTAATGCCACCTGTGCCAGACTCCCTGCTGACAGCAGTCACGCCATCAAGAATGCACCCTCTAATACAACCTGTGCCAGACTCGCTGCTGACAGCAGTCACGCCATCAAGAATGCACCCCTCTAATGCCAACTGTGCCACACTCCCTGCTGACAGCAGTCACGCTATCAAGACTAGACCCCTCTAATGCCACCTATGCCAGACTCCCTACTGACAGCAGTCACACTATTGAGATTAGACTACTCTAATACCACCTGTGCCAGAGTCCCTGCTGACAGCAGTCACGCCATCAAGAATGCACCCCTCTAATGCCACCTGTGCACACTCCCTGCTGACAGAAGTCAAGCTATAGAGACTAGACCCCTCTAATCCCACCTGTGCCAGACTCCCTGTTGACAGCAGTCACGACATCAAGAATGCACCCCTCTAATGCCACCTGTGCCAGACTCCCTGCTGACAGCAGTCACACCATCAAGAATGCACCCCTCTAATACCACCTGTGCCACACTCCCTGCTGACAGCAGTCACACTATAGAGACTAGAGCCCTCTAATCCCACCTGTGCCAGACTCCCTGCTGACAGTAGTCACGCCATCAAGAATGCACCCCTCTAATGCCATCTGTGCCAGACTCCCTGCTGACAGAAGTCACGCTATCGAGGCTAGACCCCTCTAATGCCACCTGTGCCAGACTCCCTGCTGACAGCAGTCACGCTATCGAGGCTAGACCCCTCTAATGCCACCTGTGCCAGACTCCCTGCTGACATCAGTCACATTATTGAGACTGGACTCCTCTAATGCCACCTGTGCCAGCCTCCCTGCTGACAGCAGTCACACCATCAAGAATGCACCCCTCTAATGCCACCTGTGCCAGAGTCCCTGCTGACAGCAGTCACACCATCAAGAATGCACCCCTCTAATGCCACCTGTGGCAGACTCCCTGCTGACGGCAGTCACGCTATCGGGACTAGACCCCTCTAATGCCTTCTTACGGAACTAGATCGTCATCATTCCCATATTCCCTTCGGAATAGGTATCACCTACATCCTGCCCCACCGCGAGCTTCGTTAAATTTTTCCAGGCACTAGAACTACCCCTCAACCCATTGCCAACGGAGGCAGCAACTTCTCATCCCATCCCACGTGTAGACGGAGGTCCATGGGCAGGGGCATTGCCCCCATCTATTGGGACCCTTTTCCCCATCCGGGACGTGCGGGAATTCGTCCCCTTGTCGTACCTCATTTATGGTCTACAAAATATACACACAGCTATCTCTCAGGCTTTCTTGATTGCCCTGTCCTGATGATGATCTCATAACCGTTGTTGGGGATTGAAACGTCGTCGACAACTACACCGTAATCCTGATTTCTAATCTTTGAATGTTGTGGAGTACAAGATGTGTTCTCCTTATCGTGACTACTGTATTTTTTATATCATTTGAAAAGTCACTTTATCACTACATGCCTGAGGTCAGGGAATCTTTTGATTTCCAGAACCCCTTCACTTGTTGCTCACCCTATAATATTGTATGTTCTTTCATGTTTATTGAATAAGTAAATTAAACGTAATAAGTCCCATTGGGACAAATATATACCCGACGCTGATTACAGTTTTGTGGTTATAACCTCATCCGCCCCATGATAGGGACCGTTGTTTCTAGTAATAGACTCCCTGCTGACAGCAGTCACGCCATCAAGAAAGCACCCCCCTAATGCCACCTGTGCCAGACTCTCTGCTGACAGCAGTTATGCCATCAAGAATGCACCCCTCTAATGCTAC
>CAWUFW010025390.1:0-45658 GCA_963921515.1 Calotriton arnoldi
GGGGCCCATTACGATACCCGGCGTAAAAAAATCCGCCAGGCATGGAAGCGGCAAAAATCCGCCCGCACACACCGTCTGAACACCGACCACGCCATTACGATTACACAAACCGAAAACCGCCATCGAGCGGAAAATCACACAAAATACCGCCCGCCATCGTCCGAGTCGGAGTCAAACCGCCCGCCACGGACGGAAACACGCACGACAACACAAAACCGCCCGCCCTCACGGCCGACACACCGCACGTGAGATTACGATCGCACCGCAATGAGCGCGGGAAAACTACAAATATACCGCCCGCCAGCGCAAACAACGCCGATGAGAATCGACACGGCAGAAGCCATGGCACCCACGTCCCTGCACAGAAACCATCCGCTGACAAAAACAATCGCACACAACATGGCCAACAAGTCCACACAGCAAGGCACGCACAAATACACAAGCACAGTACACATCCCGAAAACACCCCCTGGACAAACAAAAACTACAAAGGCCAGAACACCAGACACAACACACCTGAAAACAACAGACCATGAGGACACACCCACATAGGTAAGTACAAAAGCAGCACTCCCACAGACCACAACCCCTTGCAACATTGCAAACTAGAGAGGAGAGGAGAGGACACAGTGACACAGCAAGGACAGCAGCACACCACAGAAACGCACACATCACAACCACCACCACCACCACCACCACCAAACACCGGCACCACAAACCCCCTGCACATTACACAACACACACCGCACCAGCACCACAAACACCATGGCACCACAAAGAATGCCCAAGTTCACGCCCATTGAGCTGACGGTCATGGTCGACGAGATCATCAAGGTGCACCCACAAATCTATGGGAACATGGTCCAGCACACACCACTAGCCACCAGAAACAGAATGTGGAACCGGATCGTAGACCAGGTCAATGCAGTCGGGTCCCTGCCCAGGAACAGAGTCGAAATAAACAAACGGTGGAATGACGTCAAGAGCCTGGTCAAGAAGAAGGAGACCAAGAACAGAGAGCTGGCAGCCATCACTGGCGGAGGGAATCCCGCGCTCTTCAAGACCTTCAAAGCGTGGGAGGAGAAGGTGCGAGTCATCATACATCCCGAGATCCTCGCCGGATTAGCAGGGGAGTGGAGGCTGGTAAGTACAAACTAATGTATACCAGCACACCGCTATGTACTCACATGCACTACCACCATGCCACAGCTCCCAGGGACAAACACCCCCATGTCCAGCACACAATACACAACACATCACACACACATGCAACAGACACCACCACACACAGCCCAAACAGAACAACTGTAAGATGCGTGGGGACATGTGTACACTCAGCCAGCCACGTAACCACCAACAGGTCCCCAAATATGCCAGAAGCGCCACAACGAGCACCCACCACACCCATGTGTCCGCCACAGCTGCACTAACCGACAAGTAACAGGTAAGTGGCAGGAACACAAAGTGCAGTGGGTGGGAGGGTGGACAGCCCAAGTACAACACACACCAGGCCCCTAGTCCCACAGCACAGCAAGGAGGAGCATCCCCACACCCCACAGCCACGTGTCAGCCACCGCAGTGCACAACGACAGCCGAAAGGTAGACATCACGGTCCACAGCAATCGGTGTCAGTGGGTGTCCAGCCACCACCACGACCCACAACACCCCCCACCCCCACAGACCTGCAACATGGGGCACCCCCGCTTAGAACCATGTGGCATCCAGTACAGTGCACGCCCGAACAACCTGCAGGTGGGAAACTGGACAGGGCTGGATTACTGGAGGCATGAGGACCGGAACACGACCAACACATGGGACATGTCACGTAGCAGACGAACACGCAGCACCGCCCACCGTCACGAACAAGTGAACAATGTGCACACGGACATGAACCACAGACTCACACCTCACATGACCCATCACAGACACAGCAACACCCAAGGAGCCACGTCTGCATGCACAAGCCACACTGAATATAGTACCACACGGCAGCCACTGTGCAACTCATCACACACAACCGAAACACCATTGAAGTCCTGTCCATGTAGCCCCTACTGCCTGTCAACCACACACCCCACAACTACGCCTATGTAAGACAAACAACACTAGACGCAACAGAGCGGAACAACATAAATGCACACGAACACCACTGAACCCATCAAACACACAGACACACCATGCACATACAACATACCATCCATCCCATCCGTCAGCCCCAGTCTCATGAAAGGCATGTCATCCGCACAGCTGCCACACATACAGCAGTCACGCTAAGATACATGCCCATGACCAACCATGTGCCAGAAGTCAATGAAGCGCACGACACACTGTGAGCAACAACACACAACATGGGCCACACCCCCCACGAGCACTGCAGTGATGCACATGGCACAGGGCAGCACGCACACCAAGGAGATGGGACAACTGCAATACGTTGGCTGGCACACAACCATCACTCACTCATAACGATGCGTCCAATGCCATGTCCAGTAATCACAACAGACAGCAAATATGCAGGCCATGTCAGGCATGCACACACCTCAGACCATGCACTGTCATGCTGCCACAACACATGTCACGTTCGGCACCCATGGCTCACAGCATGTACCCCAAAAGCATATTCCCTCCCAAATGCGAATCTGGGGCATGGCCCCCATGTTGCCATATGCGTTCCTAAGCGTTCCATTTGAACCCCAAAAGCATATTCCCTCCCAAATGCGAATCTGGGGCATGGCCCCCATGTTGCCATATGCGTTCCTAAGCGTTCCATTTGAACCCCAAAAGCATATTCCCTCCCAAATGCGAATCTGGGGCATGGCCCCCATGTTGCCATATGCGTTCCTAAGCGTTCCATTTGAACCCCAAAAGCATATTCCCTCCCAAATGCGAATCTGGGGCATGGCCCCCATGTTGCCATATGCGTTCCTAAGCGTTCCATTTGAACCCCAAAGCATATTCCTCCCAAATGCGAATCTGGGGCATGGCCCCCATGTTGCCATATGCGTTCCTAAGCGTCCCATTTGAACACCAAAAGCAAAGTACAAACCAGACCCAGGATGGGCCAGGAGCCCGCATACACCAGAGTCACAATAAGTAGGGGCACAGCAACACACCCATCGGCATGGCCAATCCGTCCCATGCCACATGTGCACAGCACACAGTCCCATTGCCAAGCACACACAACTACAAATGGTACAGCCACACACACGCCTCCGGGAAACCCATGTACGAGATTGCACGAACTGTTAATGTCAGACGACAACTACATACTTCGCCAGGTGCAACACAATAACAAATCTCATTCTCTCCACAGGTGACGAACTGCTGGATGCTGGGGATGGAGACAGCAGCCAGCACAGCCAGCCTACAAGCCCCCAACGAGGACACACGGATGTGGAGGATCTGTCCTCCTCTTCGGACACGGACCACCAAGCAGGCCCATCTGGTGTGGCAGGGCCCAGCCGCTCCCCAGGACCCCTCCTACCCACCAACCCATCATCCAGGGCTGCTGAACATTCCCAGCCCCCTGCTGCCACTGTCGTTGCGGCCACACCCACGGTCATTGCGGCCACACCCACGGTCATTGCGGCCACACCCACGGTCATTGCGGCCACTACCACTGCCGCAACCGCCACCATCGCCGCACCGACCACCACCGCCGCCACCACCACCACGTCTTCGCTGGCACCAGCCCCAGCGCAGGTGGTGGCCCGGCCGACTGGATCCACCCTGGGAGCCACAGCGAGGACCGTGGTGAGCAATGTGGCTAGTGGGCAGGCCGGTGGCAGCAGGACTGGTAGGAGGAGCAGGGTCAGGCAAACGCCAGCCTCCCCTGGGAGCCATGCCCTGCCTCAAATGGCCAGAGTCCTTGGGGCCTATGAAGAGGCCCAAGGACAATGGGCCAGGTCAGCTACAGACACGCGTGAGGTGCTGGGGGTGCTGAGGTCCATGGACGCCCGTATGGGCCAACTCGTGGACCTCATGGGCCAGCTGGTGGTGGCGGTGAGGTCACAGCCAGGGACAGCAGCTCCCCCTCCGCCACCACCTGCCGGGGCGCAGGGTCGAGCAGCAGTGTCCAGTTCCCCTGCGTCCACAGCCAGTGAGCACACCTCAACCACCAGCATGTCGCAAGCAGGCACCCCCTCGCAAACGTGGAAGGGGCCGTCCGAAGTGGAAACAGATCTCCCGGGAGGACTTCGCACGCTCCAGACGCAAGTGAGGCAGCCAGCCAGCCTTCCTTGACCACCCACTGCATTGACTTGGACTACGATCCCACTCCACACAGCCATCTGGATGGCATGTGTGTGTTGGACTATGGACATAGAACCAGTGGGTACACCCTGAGCATCACGCAGCCATGACCGACAGCTCATTGTCACTGCACGCACCACTTTTGTCATCACCTTACACACAATCACATGTCACAGTTTGAAATAAATGCACCTCTTACACAAACTGCTGTTTGTGCCCTGTGTTTTATTTGTACGGAATACAACGGCCACCTTGGGCGGAAAGGCACCTGATGCGTGGCATGGCAATGGAACCGGAGGGCCTGTAGGGACCTAGGGGTGGGAGACAGAACAGGAGCACATTCAATGAGTGTGTCACACACCCATCACACAGTACATGTCAACAACTACAAGCAATGTACACACATCGCACAGAGCAATAGGGCACAATGCCACAGCCACCAACAGTGGCATACTACCCTGGCCATGGAGCGTTGACACACAGCACGCAGTGAACAAACGGCCACCCTGACACAGCACACACACACCTGCACAGATACAGCCACATCAGCCGTCGTACATGGACACTCACCGTCAAGTGAAGTAGTGGGCGATGAGCTGCTGCCGCACATTACCAGCTTCCTCCTCTCCGCTGTCCTCCTCACTCGAGCTGTCCTGGTCTGCGGGCTGGGGCCCTGGTTGATCTCCGTCATCCACGATGAGGGGGATCTGCTTCCGAATGGCCAGATTGTGCAGCATGCAGCACGCCACCACTATCTGGCACACCTTCTGTGGGGAGTACGCCAGCGCACCCCCGGTGCGGTCCAGGCACCTGAACCTGGACTTGAGGAGGCCAAAGGTACGCTCGACCACACGTCTGGTCCTCCCATGTGCCTCATTGTAGCGATCGTCTGCTGGGGTGCGAGGATTCCTCAATGGACTGAGCAGCCATGCCCCATTCGGGTACGCAGAGTCACCTGGGTGTGAGGGACACAGAGAACCGTTGCTATTCAAACTGGACAGGGGACAGCATCGCACAACCAGCACGCTACACCACTCCACATACTCACCGACAATACAGCCACGATCCTGTTGCAGATTGGACATCAGTCGTGGCAAGATGCTGTTGCGCATTATGTGTTCGTCATGGGCCGAGCCTGGGAACTTTGCACACACGTGGGTGATCACCATGTCCGCAAGGCACACCACTTGCACATTCAGGGAGTGCGTGTGCTTCCTGTTGCGGTACAGGTGCTCAGTGGCCTGTGGTGGAACAAGGCCAACATGTGTGCAGTCAATGGCTCCAACGACGTGTGGGATTCTGCCAAGGGCATAGAATGCACCCTTCACTGCCGCCAATTCACGAGTCCTGGGGAAGCGGATGTACCTGTTTCGGTACAGCATCATGGCTGCCAGTACATCCCTCAGCACCTTGCTGAACATGGGCTGGGACATCCCTCCTCCACTGCCCACTGTGTGCTGGAATGACCCAGTGGCGAAGAAATGCATGGCGGCCATCACCTTAGCCGTGGGGGTGACAGCTGTCGGATACACCCTGCGGGGACGGAGATGGGGTTCCAACATGGCACACAGTCGATGCAGGGTTGGCCTGTCCAGCCGAAACTTCCTAATGACCTCTGTATCGTCCATGTCCGCCAGCAATTGGTATGGGCGGTCAATGTTCGGTCTCCGCCTAGGGAAAATGGCAGTGGACACATGTCAAAGCAACACAACACATAGCAATTTCGCATACACATCACTGACATGACTGAGCAAGCACATGAGCCACAGCCCAGCTGTCAAGCTGGGACGGCACGGCCACAATACACTTACACAGGTCTCCCAACAATGGCAATGGCTAGTGATACAGACCACTGCCATGTGCATGCACATGGGGATCTAGGCCCCAATGACTTGCGGGCGTGCTGATGGGGACTGACTGCATATTTGTCAAGCGGCAACGCCACGGCAACATGAATGTCTGCTGAGCATGGAACTGCTTCCGAGGCTGGATGAGTATGGCACACGACGACGACGATGTGGGCACAGGCTGAGCGGCCAAAACAAGTGGGACCTGTGGCACGAGGGGATATGAGACAGTAGTAGGTGTCAGCACTGCACCCTATGTACAGCACTGTACGGATCACACCTCCCGAAACATTGACAGGTGTCCACATTGACAGCCCCATGCCAAGACAGCTGTGTGCTTGCAGTCACACGTCACAGGTGAGAGGTTACATTGCACGTGCCAGGTGGCAGACGTACATAGTGGGAGCTGGCATGTGTGTGCATGTGTCTCCTGTTCAGGATCCACCAGATGGGCGCTGACTCTGTACTGACCATTGGACACAGCATGTTCCGTGGAAGGCTTGTGTGTGTGGGATGGTGGCACTGGATGTGCCTCCGTTGGGTGGGGGGCCATGCACAGGGCGGGTACGTCGATGATTGCGCATTGTTGGTCACGGTGGGTGCACCCACTAAGATGTGTTGCCCTGTGTTCAATTCCTATGTCCACATGATGATGGACTGTAGATGTGGGCAGACTACACATTGGTCGATGTGCTGTCTATATGCATGTGCCTTCACACCAGGCACAGCTGCCCCTGCACATGTGACCCCTGCTGGACTCGCTGCTGGGTCTGTGGAGCTGATGCACCTTCTGTGCGTGGGGCGGACAGCTCTCCTCACTTCCCTCATTGCGCATGTCATGACTTTGCCGCAGGTGACATGGATCATGGAGGGCCCACATGTACGCGTGGGTAGGCTACACATGATTGTTCACTGGTCGCCACCCCCAGTCAGTGTTTCGAATGGGAAGGTTGTCGTGCTGGTGGTATGTTCGATGTGGCGGATGGGCGGGCCTAGGTGCGGGCTTACATTCCGGACATGGGGGTAGTTGGATTGGCGACTAGTTGCAGTACACACGGGACACGTCTCTTCCTTTCCACATCTGGGTCATCCCTTGTACTCACTGACAGTGATACAGTCATCTTCGCCCCAGCCCTCATGTCCTCCCCTCGCTCCCCCAATATGCATGTGCACCTGCGAGGCTAGCGCTTGCACAGGCAGCCCCAAGCTCGCACCAGAGAGGGCAAGGAGTGTATGTGTGGGTCCAGTTGCACGAGTGGGCTGTCTCAGGGTATGATGTGTTGCGGGACGCCGTCCACCTGCGTGGTGCCCCAAATGGAGACCCGGCCTGCATGGACTATGCATCACAGTCTTCGCCTTCCGGATCCGCCACCTGCGACACCCAGTGGCTGTGGCTGCCCTTGCGGCCAGGCCGCGTCCGTCTGTGACTGATGGCCCACACATTCACTCTTTGGCCTCTCTGGGGAGGGCTCGGGGGTGGTGGCGCACGCGCTTGCACTTAGTCGCAATGGCATGTGGCGTGGTTGGTATAATGGGCAATGGATGGGATGGTGCGAGGCACCTCCCGTGACGTCAGTGCTGCTCGTGCTGTGGTGCATCCCCCTACACTTCCATTTGACTTGTGCCATGCTAGACGTTGAGGTTCTATTGCCTGCGTGATATGACCAGGAGGAGCGCGAGGAGACCTCTCACACACCATGCTCCACTGCCATCCCGTGCCCTGTATCGCCTGTGCGGATTGACTATGTTGGGGTTACACCTGGTCGACTGGGGCTGTGTGTGCCTTGTCAAGGGGCATGGCGGGTGCACAACAGGATCCAGCTTGTCCACAGAGGGTGGGCTGAGGTGCGCCTGGTACCGCTTTGTACGTGTGCCCGGCTGCTGTGCACACACGTGTTCACTCCCCCCGACAGGTGTCCTCTCACAATGCCCAGGGAAGCGGTGGTGTACTGTTCATGACCCCTCCCAACACGGCGTGCTCCAACTTGGCATGTGCGCATCTACCCGTCACACCCACCCACCTGAGCACTGCGTCCATACGACTTCACACGACACATGTGTGTCTTCCACAGTTGTGCTACTCATTTGCGTTGACATCCAATACCAGTGGACTACATGGTCATGTCACGACTGCCGTGTACTTCACATACTCTCATCCTCTCTCATTCGTACTTGTGAAATGAGTCAGCGGAGACAGTTTTGGTTTCAAACATTATATTGAGTCTTCTGTCCTCTGTGATGCAGTATAGTGGACACTACTGGCAGCGTAATACATGTTGAGGATATACTGAGCATGATTGCAAATGGGATAGGGTGTGGGGTTACATGTGATTGGCTGTTGCATGTGGGATGTGGGCTTCAGAGTTACATCTGCTTGGCCAAGGCTGTGCTAATGTACATTTACGTATCGCTGCGGAGCTGCGGACTTTGACACAGACGGTATACATGTAGCCTACCAGACCGCTTGGCATCATGGGCACAGTCCATCTCAGTTCCATGTGACAGGTTTGCTGCGGTTGTTCCTCATGCACGCGTGCATGTGAGATGACATCAGGGCATGTGCTTGCGTGCATGCAGCGGCGTGCCACTTGTTGTTGCACTGTGGTGGTTACTGGACATGTCACAGTCACTGGGGTCGTGTTGTTGTTGTATGCACTTGTCGTCCATGCAAAGGTCCTGGTATGGGATTCCCGGGGCGGGGGTGGGAGGGGTGCAGCACCCACAGACTCCAGGCGACGTATTCATGTCCACTGAGCGGTGTGTGTGTCCATGGGCGCTGGATCCATGTCGTGTCCTGGTTGTTCGTGCAGTTCCGTCCATGTGGGTGCGATACACAGACCCCATGCCACTGCCTCCCACGATGCATGCGATGTTCCTGGATGTGATGGGGAACAGTGTGCATGTCCCGGTCATATCCGATGTCATGGCGATGTCGTTGATGGTGTGGTTACAGTTGCCGGTCGTTTGGTATGGCTGTTGTGGTGGTGACTGGCCAGTCCGTGCGGAAGCTAAGCATGGGTGCGGGGTTGGACATCATAGGTCAATCGGGGAACCTGCGTTGTGGTCCGACGAATTTACAGGTTGTCAGGTATGCGATGCCATCCAGCAGGGCTTCCATGTCATTGGTGGTGTACATGTTTGCCAGCCAATGTAGCGGATGGTGGCTGTCAAGGTGTTGTTCGTAAGTTGTCCCTTGGAGGACCATGATGGGGCATGCTGGGTGACATTCGATGTAGCTGTTCTCGATGATCCGTCGTGTGGAGGCACAGTGGTCCCATTTCAGTGCGGGTGCGATGTTGGCCACATACGCCATGCCCCCATAGGCAGAGCAGGCCCTGTCGTGTGCGTCCAGAGGGAGGAGTAGTGGTAGCAGGTCCGCCTTCAGACATGCCGGGTTGGAGAGGCATATCTCCACGGGATGCTGGTAGGGACACCTCCGACAGTAGAAGACGGGCATGACGCAGCTGAACAATGTGATGCGGTAAGTCAGTCGGTAACTTACGTTCAGCAGGGACAGGAGATCGCATCCCAATATATGTATCAGGTTGGTTTTGTACAGCTTGAGCTGTCCGGCGTAGTTGGGTAGGTGTGTTGCGGTTGCCATTTCGCAGCGGTGCGTTGTGGTGGCGTGCTCCGGCTGTGTGTGCAGTCTGCAATGTGCACGCTCCGAGGTTGCTGTGAGCTCTGTGTAGTCGTAGGGAGACAGGACTTGTGTTCTGTTGGCTTGTTTGGAGGACACGGGCCCTCATCCCACATGCTTCTCAGACAGTTCAAGGTCAGTGATGTGTGACTCCTTCCAATTAACTTGCATGTGGCCGACATGGGGGAGTGTTTTCTTTTTTCTTCCCCGTCCGTTGTGTGCGTCTGTGATATGCGCTATCTGCCCTGTGGTCGGTCTCCTCGGCATGCCTGTGTTGGTCTATTCTTGGACAATGGCTGTATTCACCGGCTTCTGTCGTAGGGCTGTGGTTTCGGAGTTGGAATCGAAGGTCATTCAGTGCTGTCTGCTCTCCCTTGTGTGGGCGGCAGGCTGCCTTTCCGCTCTGCGTTGGGCCTTGTGTGTGGATGTTATTCTTGGGCCACCTGTTGTCGGTCCCCGGGCTCTTTGGTGTTCCGTTTTATATGTCTTGTTCATATGTGCAGGGTGGTATGGGTGTTTCAGTGTGGTACTGGCGTTCCTCTTCCCGAAGGGGCCCTGCTTCTCCTAGTTGGTGTTGCCGCCGCTGTGTGCTACGCCATGTTTGTTACACTGGGGTGTGTCCTGCTGTTGCGTGACTTCACTGACATGTGTGCGTCGGTTGTGTGGCGTTGGGTGTTGTCCGTGAATTGGGCGTTGGGGACATGTCTGTGGCAGGCCTGTCACGTGTCATGTGCGTTCGGGGTGGGGCTGATGTGTGTGCTGCTTGGTTGTGTCCCTGTGTCTGTGTGCGACGCATGCATGGCGCTGCGGTTGGCCTCTGCGTTGTGCGCATGTGTGGCGGCGTCATCGCCGCTTTGGGGCCGTGACGGGGTGGTTGGTTCCTAGTCCCAGGTGGTGTGTACACATGTGTTACGCGATGTTACGATTTGGCCTGTGTGTCATATGTGGATGCAATGGTGGATGTGTAGTGTACACGCGCTGGTGGGGGGTTGTCCGCTT
The DNA here is from genome assembly GCA_963921515.1 of Calotriton arnoldi. NCBI lineage: Eukaryota > Metazoa > Chordata > Amphibia > Caudata > Salamandridae > Calotriton > Calotriton arnoldi. The sequence goes on from CAWUFW010025390.1 coordinate 10,738, forward strand.
TTTCCGCCCTTGCACTGTGTGCGCTGTTTGCGTGCACTTGTTGTGTGTGTGCCTACCTGCGTCTCCGCGGTACGTTGCGTCCTTGGTGGTGCATCAGCAGGAGCATGGGGAGGGCCTGCAGTGCTGGATTCATGCTCGGGGAGCCGCTTCTTCGTTGTCCGTGCTCGGCGTCCGTGTTACCGCTTCGGTTTGTCGTACGGTATCTCTTGGCCGTGGGAGCCGTTTGTTTGCGGCATCGTAATTTATGCGCCGGGCGGGACGTGTTTCGTCGGACGGTGTGTGTCAATTGGGCTGCGCCGCTACGTGTACGGTCGCACTTTGATGGCGGACGGTGTTGCTGGCTTGCCGGTGGTGTTTGGCCTACTTTTCGCATCGTAATTGGGCGGGCGTGTGGACTGCTGCGTGCCGGCGGTAACTGGTGGTTTTTGCATCCGCCAGCACGGCGGTTGTGCTTCCGCCCGCCATCGTAATGAGCCCCTAAATTTACACTAATATTTTTTAAATACTTCCCACCCTTATACACTAATAACCCAACATCCCACTACTAAAAGAAAACATATATTTTACATTTTTAATATAAATTTCGTTTTTTAAATTAATTTCGAATTTCTATAAATTTTCTATTTAAATATAAATTTACACTAATATTTTTAAATTACTCCCCACCCTTATCCCCTAATAACCCAACATCCCGCTCCTAAAAAAAACATATATTTTACACTTTTAATATAAATTTTATTTTTAAAATTAATTTCTAATTTCTAAAAATTTAAAATTAATATCTAAATTTACACTAATATTTTTAAAATACTCCCCACCTTTTACCCCTAATAACTAAACATCCCGCTCCTAAAACATATGTTACAATTTTTTTTAATACATTTTCACAATAATATTAATACATTTTTAATAATACAAAATTAATAACAATACATAATATTTACTTTTTTACTAAAAATTAATATTTTAGTTTCTATATTTTTTTTCGATATTTTTTACAATACTAACAATTCGATATTATCTACTAACGATATTACTTATTCGATATTTTGTACTTCGATATTTAAAAAAAAAAAAAAAAACGATATTTTTGATTACGATATTCATGTATTCGATATTATCTAACATTCGATATTGCAACTTCGATATTACTACAATTCGATATTTATCATTCAATATAATGTCTATTCACCCTATGGGACTACACCTACCGGCAATCCAGCAAGGGGCCAAACTGTCTCAGGATTACCAATCTTCATGCAACCCTGAGCAGATGTGCCACTAAAAGCGGCCCTGTGCCTGGCGCAGAAAGAGCTCCACTGTTGACTGCAGTGTGCAGTGGCGTAACGTAGGCCCCCGCAGCCCCGCGGTGCGTGGGCCTGAGCTCCAGGGTTCCCGGAGTCCGGAGGGGGGGGCCCTCTATGTACTTTGCAGGGGAAACCCTCAAGTTTTGTTACACTACTGGTGGTGTGCCGCTGTTATTCGAAGTGTGCAGGCCTCTCATTAGAGCACCTGAGGCCCTGAACCGGTCCTGAGAAGACTTACTCATCCTGTGAAGGGGTAAGACTGCCAAGACCTGAGACTGTGTGCATAGATGCATTTGGAATGACTGACGGTGCACTTGAACCTTATTCTAATATCTCCAGAACTACCCCGAGATAGAGTGGGAGCCCAGAACCAAAGGTGAGAGCCTGGAAAGGGGGATGGAGAAGGAACGGGTTGTGTGCCGCGCCTTTCAACTATAGCGTCCAGAGAGTTCTGGTTTGCTGTTAATCTTTTGTTAGGGCTTGCTATATTTAATATGTCCAGCATTTTTGCTGAATGCATGACGACGTGATGTTGCTGGATGACCTTTATGTTAATATTTATAATGAGTGCAGTACTGTCTTAAGATGACCGAAATGATCAAGAAAAACATATTATAAAAATATAGCTTTCTGTGATACTGACTTGTTGATGTTTACTCTTGTTTGTAGTATTGAGTGCAGCGGGCGATTGAAATACTTTCTTTCTAACAAAGAAAATCCCTGGGCTGGAAATTCACTTTATTGGGTCTGCAGGTTGCTTATTGATTGAGCTTGAGCACCCCCACGCTACCTCCCTGAGAAGCTTGTGGCTCCTTTCCCTTCCTACCCTGAGAATTGGTGTGGAAATGGTTGAACGTGGCCTAGTCTGCAGACCCATAGTAGGGCAGGCCCTGGGATACCAGAAGCAAACCACCTCAATCCCTGCAGTCGAGGCCCTGTTGCCCCTGCCAGCCCCATGGCTTAATGAACAGTGTCTGACATTGGTACTATTGTCGCCTAGTATGGTTGCACGGAATACACGTGGCTCATATGTGTCCCTGTACAGTAGCAGCCACATTCTTTATACTTTCGTCCCTTTCCTCTTCTCCTGCTGTCCCTGTCCACATGTTTTATGTCTTGAGTGGACGTCTGTTCAAAACAAGAAAAGGTCGGGATAAATTAATATAACAATGTTCATAGCACAGTGAAATAATTTTCACTGGGATATAGACTCAATCAAGCAACAATTCCTTTATCAACTATTACATAAGCATGTCTGCAGGGCTGGACTGGCTGTAGCCGATACCAGGAGTTTTATGGTGGGCCGGCTGCCGGTTTTGTACTTGTGGGGGCTGGTTTTGTTACTGGGGGCCAGTTTTGCAGCAGTGCTGCAATATCGGCCCCCTGTAACAAAAGCGGGAGCGTTGCTCCTTACTAGCATCCCATTGCCCCCCCACCCCCATGGCCAGTCGGGCAGCAGTCTGCCAGGGCTGGTTGCTGTTCCAAGTCCGGCCCTGCCTGTCTGCGTATCTGTTAACATTCCACCATCTTTATATGTCTCTGGACAAAAGGTAATAGGGCACCAACACAATTTACAGCATATGAAAAAAACACACCATCATCCCTTTTCACATTAGTACAAATATCCCCAAGATACGGGAAAGTTCGTTATCAGAATTTTTGTTTTCTCCTTGCTTTCTTGATATTGTTACGCACAAAGTAGTTGCATATTCAGTGCAACATGCATTCCACTGAGAGGTAGTCACAAGATAAAGTGAGTCTTAGGACAACTGCCTCGTAGAGTTCTCTTTATAACTATGCTATTTGAGGCTCATTTAATTTTAGTAGACTCCTCCAATTTTGGGGTCGACACATTTCGGCTATCCTTATTAAAGGACTCCCCAGGCCAAGGAAGAGTGGAGAACCTAAACCTACTCGTGGAAATGGTCCACCGCGTTGGTTGACCGAAGACAGTGCGATTCCCTTACGTGGTCATTCTACTTTTTTCCCTCTCCACTTCTCCTGCCCTCCCTCTCCACAAGTTTTATGCCTTTGTTGGACATCTGTCCTCACATTATTTATTATTGTGGTGTCATTTGATTCTGTTGCATTTTTTCCAAAGTGGACTTGAGAGAAGAACGTATCCATTAGGTAACCAGCAGAATTAAAGATGCTAATCAAAGAAGTCACAGAAGATATGTTTTTAAATAGCATTAGTTATAAAGGAGGTAAACATTAGGCATATATTTACATAGCAGAGTAAAAATGGAAAGGCAGCCAGATGAGACATTTTGAATGTGGTGCTTTACTGATCTGGCGAATTAAACGTTCAAAATCTAGGGCAAAAAGCAGTGAAGACAGTGGACACCCTGCCCTTGTGCCACTGCCTAAGCCAAAAGATTGCAAGGGTTGACTATTTAGGGCTATACTTGGTGTGAGACCCACATAATTCGCTAGGACCATGTCTCTGTATTTAGGTCCAAAACCATCTATCTAAGACCTGTTTCAAGAACGACTTGGTCGAACGCTTTCTCTGCGTCCAGTGAAAGCAGGATAGATGTGGTCTTCTGTTTATCAATGTATTCAACCAAGAGGACCACTCTTCATATGATATCACATGCCTGCCTATTTTGAGCAAAGCCACAGTGGTCAGAATGACCAAGCATCATTAATAAGCCATTCAATTGTGAGATTAGGATTTTTGTATACTGCTTAATACCCAAATTGGGAAGTGTGATAGGTCTATTTGACACGCAGTATCGCACATCCTTCTCTGGTTTGGGGATCACTTTCATAATAGCCTTACCTGCTGGTGTTTTGACCCTCTTGTTTTCAACTAAGTGAATAAACAATCTGGGCAATTTGAGGATTAATTTATTGGTTTGCGTGTTGTAGAATACTCCTGTATACCATGTGAGTCCGGTATTTTATTATTTCTAGCCACAGATACCTCACCTTTTGAATATTTCCCAGGTTTCAGACTTGATCCGGAAACCTTTCAGCAGTACTTCTGTGCACCAGTAGGTGACACCATGCAGCTCTGAACTGAAGCCATTCTGCTCCAGAAATGACGTGCGGAGCCTATTTAGGTGCCACTCTAGTGTGCTGATGTCAGTTCCTTTCTTTCCATGCCAACAAACGCAGATCTAGAGCTCCCTCTCATTTTTTTGAGACTCCTGTTACCTCTTCAAACTGTAAAACAGCGTAAACAGGAAATATCACCGCCAAGAAAAGAGGTTTTAAACCTTGCAGGGACTGTAACAAACAATTGTTTGCGACAGCCCCTCATCAGTGTTGCCTGTGGTGCCTGGAGTGGAGTCAGAACTCCGAGGCCTGCAGTGATTGCGTATCGATGATTCCAAAGGCCAACCGAGACCGCAAGCGAAACTCAACATAACCAAGCACCGGAAGGCTCCGTGACTGGACCTCTCCAAGTTGAAAGTTCGAAGCAACCAACAACGCCAGAGACACAGCGCACATGACCGCACCCACCACGCCGACCGAGACTGCCACGGCACAACTCCAGTGCTTTATACTCAACGCACGTCGCTCAGCAAAAACGCCACATAGATCTGGGACACAATTTCACCCCTCACCCCAGATGTCATCTTCCTCACAGAGACCTGGCTGAACCCCGCCTCCACGCTAGACATCGCCATCGCCACACCCGAAGGCTACAAGGTAACACACCGGGACCGAATCAACAAACACAGAGGGGGAAATGCCATCATCCACAAGGATGCTGCATGCAGTATCCTCAGACGACTCGACCCCGATAATGGAGCATCTCAATTTCCAACTTCACACAGACAGAAAAAGCACCATCAGAGGAACCTTCACATACAGCCCAACGAGACCACGCCCCATCTTCTGCATCCCCATCCCTGACCTCATCGCCCCAATCGCCATCAACTCCAAGCACTAGGTCTTCCTAGGGGATCTTAACTTCCAATTTGACGACCCCGGTGACACCAACACAACCGACCTCCTGGAAAGCATGAGCAACATTGGCATCAAACTTGTCACTGACCCCACCCACAATGCAGGACACATGCCCGACTCCATTTTTACATCCAGCGGCAGAGTCAAGTACAACCACGTCTCGAAGCTCACCTGGACCGACCCATACAGAGTCCATTTTACCATCGCCGGATCTACCAACACTGGCACCAAGCCCCCAGCTCCATGTGCAGAAAGTGTAAAAATATATCAGAAGACCAGTGGAACAATGCTCTTAACTCCCAACTCCCAGACACAACATACAACCCAGAACAGGCTGCGAATAATTTTTCCCAGTGGATCACAGAATGCGCCACCACAATCATCACCGCCAAGCCAGCCAAACCCAAAGTACCTGCCAAAAGAGCCAGCTGGTTCACCGCAGAGCTGAAATCCACCAAACACAACTGCTGGCAACTAGAAAGAAAGTGATGTACTAGCAAAAAAACAGAAGACCACACCACCTTCAAGACAGCACTCAACCGGTACCACTGCCTCCTGAAAGAAGCAAAGAAGAACACTCTAGCAGACCGCATAGAAGCCTGTACAAACCACAGCAAGGAATACGTTGCCATTGTGAAGGAAATCTCAAACCTTGCAGCCACCAGGAATGACATCACCCCCTCCCAAGAACTGTGTCACACCCTGACAGGCTTCTTCCACGACAAGATCTCAGCCATTTACGAGAACTTCAAACCCCAACACCCTGCCACCAACAGCATCAGCCTGTTCACACCCAGAGACACAAACCCTGAACACCTGATCACCCATTGGGACCCTCTCACAACTCGTCACAATCTCCATCATGAAGCACCCACTGACCTGTGTCCTCACCACATCTTCAACCTCGGGAGCAAGACATTTGGCGATGAGCTCAAGATAGTCCTGAGTGCCTCCATCTCCACATCCTCCTTCCCTGAGGCCTGGAAACACGCTAAAGTGAGGCCCCTCCTGAAGAAACCATCTGTTGACCCAGCAGAACCGAAGAACTTCCGCCCATCTCCCCGCTCCACTTTCAGGCAAAGGTTCTCGAACTCAACCAGCAACTCACTAAGCACCTGGAACACCACAACCTCCTGGACCCCTCTCAATCCAGATTCCGAGCCAACCACAGCACCGAGACAGTCCTGATCACATCCACCGATGACATAAGGGCCCTCCTGGACCACGAAAAAACTACAGCCCTCATCCTCCTGGACCTGTCAGTGACCTTCGACACCATCTCCCACCCCATATTGATTAACAGACTCCACCATATCAGAATTCAGGGAGACATCCTCAAATGGATCACCTCATACCTCACCGGAAGAACCCAGAGAATCTATCTCCCACTGTTCACCTCGGAACCCAAGATGATCATCTGAAGCGTCCCACAATGATTGTTTCTCAGCCCCACCCTCTTCAACTCGTACATGACCCTACTGTCCAACACAGTCAGATTGCATGAACTCAACATCATCTCCTATGTCGACGACACCCAACACGGACAAGACAGAAGTCCTCATCTTTGGGAACAACACCTCGCCATGAAATGCCGCTTGGTGGTCTGCTGAACTTGGCCTTTCCCCACCCCAACTGGCCACACCTGCAACCTCAGCATCATCTATTTGGACAGCAAGTTATCTATGCAGAAACAGGTAAAGGCAGAATCATCCGCCTGCTTCCTCACCCTACGTATGCTCTGTAAAATTTTCAGGTGGCTCCCAGTCAATACCAGAAGGACCGTCACTCAGGCCCTCATCACCAGCAGGCTGGGTAACAGGAGCACTGTCTACATGGTAATCACTGCACACCTCCTGAAGAGACTACAGACAATACAAAACTCAGCGGCAAGACTCGACCTCCCCAGACGGATTCACCTCACTCTGTACCTCAGGATGCTACACTGGTTCCTGATCCAGAAGAGATGCCAGTTCAAGATGTTGACACATACAAAGCCCGGCACAACAATGGACCAGCATACATCAACAAACGAATTACCTTCCACCAACCATCCAGACACCTGCGATCCTCCTCCCTCTTTCTCGCAGACACCCCCGAGATCTGCAGAGCCAACACGGAAGACACTCCTTTCTCACCTGGTGGCCAAAGTCTAGAAACGATCTTTCCCTGCACCTCAGGACCACCTCATCACTCCAGGAATTCGGAAAGGACTTGCGACCTAGCTGTTCAAATGAACAGAGCACAGTGAAGAAGCTAGCAACTCCAGTGCCTCGAGACCCTCACGGGTGATTTGCTGAGCTTTATGAATCCTGATTGATTGATTGATCCTGATCCAGTTCCAGGTCCAGAAATCGCAGGAATCATTTTAGGGGTCAGTCTTCGCCTCGATCAAAGTTGTCAAGTAAGACAAAGAAGAAAAAACACAAGAAAATTAAGCAGGGCTCCGCCCCTTTCAGCAACTCTTACTCTCTTGAGATCGCATGGGGGAAGCCCTATACTTTTCGATCTCGCTCAGGAAGTCAGTCTACGTCGGAACCCATCCAGCAACTTGTTCCAGCACAACCAGAGTTTCTGGCGCCATCCTCCATGCCAAAACACATTGAAGAGTTCCATGAGGCCATTCTCTGACTCTTTGGATCCCTGCCGACTCCCTCTGATGTTCCGTTGGGCTTCATGGAGCAGAGAGGCCACTCTTGCTGGAATACTGCCGGCAGGTTCACTTCTGGTGACAGTTGGACCCTCAGAGCACACCACGTGGCTGCTTCCAGCTCCTGTTTTAACTCCACCTCCGGCGCCAAGGTCCACAACGGTTCTCAGAAACTGAATGCCAGTGCCTACTCTACCGACACCAGAAGACGAGGTACCTCTTGTACTCTCTGACTCAGAGTCGGCACCAGTTTGACCTCGCTGGAAGCAGTGCCCTGCAGCTGATGAGGCACCGTTTCCTCCCCCTGAGCCTTCTTAAAGGAGAACACATACTCTACATTCCTTGTTTGGCACGGATTCAGACAATGATTCTGACGGAGGTGATGAGATTGGCCAGCTGTACCTTGAAGACGATTGGTACAATGAGTTACAAGAGGCCGGTGACCTTGAATCCTCCCCTGAGTTGGGGCTCTCCATCTGGTTCTGCCACTAAGGAGAGTACTTCTTACACCATGGTAATGCGTAGGGCGGCTGAAGTCCTTGACGGAGATTAAGACTAATGTTCTTACAGAAGCCTTCAGCCGGGGCAAATGTTCACTGAGCCCCTCTTACTTTTTAACGAGGCCCTTACGGATGTATGCCTTATTGGGGGCATGGGCCAAACCTTGCTCTGGCCCCCCAGTCAACTGCCAAATTGCACAAAGCCACTGCTGTGCACTGGGCGACCCAGTTTTTTTTATCTCATCACCCCTCCACTGAAAACTTGGTGGTGCAAATGTCTGGTAGCAAAACTACCCCCAACACGTTCCCAACTACCTCCCCCAAAAGGGAATCAAAATAGGTAGAGAAATTCAGGAAAAAGGTCTTCTCATCCACCAGTTTGGCGCTTTGATCTGTAAATGCCAGTTACCTGCTTGGGCACTATTCCCACACCCTTTGGGATTCAGTGGCTCAAGTGCTCCCAGGTGTTCCTGAAGACCTCCGACATGACCTCACTCAGGCCATACAGGACAGTCATGATGCTGCCAAGTTAATGATTAGTTGGCACCAGTGTTGCCATTTGATGCCACGCTTGGCTACGGTCCCCGTTTTTTCAGGTGATGTCCAGGTGTCTCCATGGACATGCCATTCAATTGGATTTGCCTTTTAGGGGACAAGGCAGACTCCACTCTTGAGCAGTTCAAGGAGAGCAGGGCCACAGCATGCTCCCTGGGCTTATCTGCCCCATCTCGCAGTCGCATCAGCCCCATCACTCCTTTCGCAGCTTTAGCAGAGGAACCCCATACCACCAGTTAATCCAACCTCCAAAAGGTGCCCAGCAGTTTCGCGGTCAAGGACGTGGTGTTCACTAACCCTGAGGTCTAGGTCAACAGGCCTCCCAGTCTACTAACCCCATTTTGTGTGCCCTTAGTGGAGCACAGCCAACCAGTGGGAGGCAGGATCCCATGCTTCTTGCCTGGTTGGCAAGCCGTAATATCAGACAGGTATGTTCTGCAATTATTTGGCAGGGATATGCACTGCATTTCATTGTCTCACCGCCGCATTTACCACCTTGCCCCATCGACTGACAGAGGACCCTCTCTCCATTTTGCGGCAGGAATTGCAAGCCCTTTTGGCCAAAGGGGCTATCGAAAGGTGCCCATGCCAGAAGTAGGATGTTATTGTTATTCCTGCTACTTTCTGGTGCCCAAGAAGGACGGACAGCTTTGTCCTATTTTAGACCTGTGCTGTCTCAATGCCTTCCTCTGGAAGGAGAAATTAAAAATGCTCACCCTGGTCCAGGTCTTGCCTGCCTTTGACCCTGGAGACTGAATGGTAGCACTCAAGCTGCATGATGCCTATTTCCATATACCCATCCTGCTGGCCCTATCTGCGCTACTTGTGGTTCGTGGTGGGACAGAAGCATTTTCAGTTTGATGTGTTCCACTTTGGGCTCACCAGCACCCCTCAGGTGTTCACGAAAGTGATGACGGTGGTGACAGCACACCTTCAGAGTTTGTTGGTGCAAGTCTTCCCCTACCTCAACAACTGACTGTTGAAGGCAACCACGCCCAAAGAAGTTATCACCAACCTCCAGACTACAGCGCACCTCCTGTTATCTTTGAGGTTCACTATCAACATGCATGCAGAAATCACTCCTGATGTCTTCTCAGATGGACCCCTTCATTGGAGCAGTTCTAGACATGGTTCGGTTTTGTGCCTTTCTCACAGAAAACGGCGCAAAATGTTCAGGCTTTGATTCTGATCTTTTAGCCTTTGTTCTAGATTTCAGTGAGGTCAACTCTGAGGCTGATGGCCTCCTGCATCCGGCTGGTCAAGCATGCCAAATGGCATATGCAGGCTGTTCAGTGGGATCTGGCATCTCAATGGGCTCAACATTGAGGGGACCTCTTGACCTTCTTCAGATTTTGGAGGAGACTGCAAAAGATCTGCATCGTTGGTTACTGGACCGTGATTTGGTCAGCGGCAGATCCCTCTTCCTTCCACACCCAAAGATAACAGTGGTGACTGATGCATCGTTTCTGGGTTGGGGTGGCCATCTGAGAGAGGAAGATATTAGCGGCCTCTGTTCTTCGGCAGAGTCTTGACTCCATATCAGTCTTCTGTAGCTGAGGGCCATCCAGTTGACGTTGAAAGCCTTTCTTCCATCCATCAAGGGGAGGCTGGTACAGGTGCTCACAGACACCACCATGGCGTACTGCAACAAACAGGGTGGAATGGGGTCACTGACCCTGTGGCAGGAGGCCCTGCGCCTTTGGAAGTGGTTGAACCACCAGTGAAGTTTTCCTGGTGTTGAACCTCCTGTTTGGACCCCAATACAGCACTGAACCTTTACATAGATCATACCAAAGAACATCAGATGGACAATCAGCTCTTTGTGGCGTTCTCTGGGGTGAAGAAAAGCCAGGCTGTGCAGAGGAGAGCCATCTCTTGTTGGATCATGCTCTTGCATTAAGATCTGCTACACATTGGCTAAAAACAGACTCCGGAAGGACTGCGTGCTCATTCTACTAGGGCCAAAGCTGCTGCTACTACTGCATTGCCACATGGCATCACTGTCCTGGACATTTGGCAGATGGCAATATGGGTGTCTCTCCATACGTTCCTGAAACACTATTGTCTGGACAGTCAGGTTCCCTGAGAGGGGCATTTTTCCAGCTCGGTCCTGCAAGACATTTTAGTTTGCGTTCAGCCACACACCCAATTCCAAAGAGGTACTGCTTTAGTATCTAGTCAAAAGATGAGGAATCTGCTATAAGAAGTCTCTATCAAAAGAACAAGTTACATGCCTTCATTAATGCTCTTTCTGGTAGCAACTCTATCTAGCTGCATATTCCTCATGAATCCTTCCATTTCTGTAACTGGCCTCTATCCATTAATAAGATCCCAAGTCTAGGAATCTGCACCCTGGTCACACCAATTTGCTTTTGTGGCTCTGTGCCTGGGGGTGTGGACATCATCAAAATTAGTTGACAGCAGCGAGCAGGAGTGATACCTATATAGGCTACCGCAAGGCATTTCTGGGGCAGAACGGCGTCCCTGCAGAGCCACACAATGCCACCTACCAGCACGCAGAGGTACTGTGAAAGATTTCTTGATCCAGTCTGACGCCTGATAAATAGTCAAAGGGTGAGGAATCTGCTGCTATATAGAGTCTCTACCAGAAATAGCATTACAGAAGGTAAGTAACTTGTTCTTCAGGGACTTTATTGCAAGTCTCACTTCCTCCTCCCCAGTGGGTGCCTCAAATTCATCCTTGTGCGCCCATATGAGCCTTGCCTTGCCCCCCCAATGTAATGTTGTTTATCCTTTTTCAGAATAGGCCTCTTTAGAATAAAGATTGACGTAAAATCTCCTAAATTCCTCTAGTTTCTCTTCTATTGTTAATTATTTGTCAGTGTTTGATGTAATCTTCTTAACATAGTCTCTTTCTCTTTTGCCTTATAATTGTTTGGCCAGGAAAAGCTTGCCTTGTCAGGTAAAGCAGAGATAGTTCTGCTTTATTTGTGTAAATGAATCTCAGCTGATCTCTTACTGGCATTCGTTTACGGTGTAACTAGATGGAGGAGTGAGATTTGTCGTGTGATTCAGGTTTAATTCTGCTTCTAATTTTTGCACTTTCAGCGATCTCAAACTTCTCATGTTAACCATCAAAGCAATACATTTCCCTTGCATTACTGTTTCTAAAGTTTCCAAGACATCTGTCTCCGCATTCATAGTATTCTTCTAATTATTGATCGATTCCCTCCCTTTACACAGGGTCTTTCAAAAGGGATGAATGGAGACAAGTCCTGCTTTTGGGGCTAGACCGTATCTGCAGTTCCATAGAGACTGAGGTATGATCAGACATCAAGATTGAAGTCCTCTCCCTCTTAAGGTCCCATACTAGACCGAAGTCCCATGTAATAATAATCTCTTCCTTTGCCACTCCACTGAATGTTCCCAGGAACTCCCTTAAAATGTATCTTGAGTTTCTTTTTGGGCTTAAACAGTAGCAGGTGTTATTGGGTTGCCCTAAATGTCCCAGTATTTTAACTACCTATGATACATATATTTCTCAAGCTAATTTGTAGGGAAATTAGGCTGAGAACTCCACTTTTTTGTCATAATTTTTTCAAAGACTTCTTGGCGAGTGTGAGTTCCAAAACCCTCTGTGGGAGGGTAAGGCTTGTTAGCACCCACAATCACATTGAGTTAGCCTGCTATGTGAGCCACACACGGAAGATTCCTTGTCACTCCGCTAACTTTCACAGGAGAATCACCTTCCAGCATAGGGTCCACAACCACACATCAACCTCACTGTTGATATAATGCATGGAGGCAGTATTGTGCGTAAAATCTGAATGTTGCTTCCAGAGATTGATGGGAGAAGCGCCTTCATTGTAAGACGGACTCAAAGGCCCCATGCGGTCATTTTGCACAGCCGGGAATGGCCCCCTGGTGAGGAGGCATTCGTGGCCACTGTAGCCTGAACCTGCGGACAGCTGAAATGGTGACCCACAAAGGTTGGAGGAGATCAATCCACCAGTACAGTCCCGGATAAACAGAGTTGGAGATCCGCACCTGAGCCGTGACACTCACCTGATGTCTGAGCCACTGTAACCTCAGACACCACTGAAGGGCTCTCATTTAGTATCTGATGTGTGGCACCAACAGAATGCAGGAGGCCAAGAAGCCGAGCAAGACACAGGACCTGCCGAACCAGGGATTTGAGCCTGAGTCAGAAATCTCTGATTCATCTTCCAAATATCTGCAATTGGAGGAATGGTCTTCATGCGGGTCATCCAGGTTAAAGAGATTGGCCCCCTGCTAATGGAATGCACGTTCCTTAAGACAGGGATCAATGAATAAGTGCAAAGACTTAAGGCAACTGACTATTCATACATCAGCACAATATTTGCAACATAAAAAGAAAGAACCAAAGAATACTTTTTTATCAAAAATACAAAAACATAATTTTATTATTACAAATGGATGCACATTACTAAGAAAACTCACTCATGCTGGCTCACTCATGTCTACATACACCCATCACTTCCAACCTTTCATTTAAAAACACAATATACAAAAACCATCCTCAGATGGTTCATATTTTTTTGTGACAGGAGTCAATCTATTTTGCTCCAACAGTAATTGAATTATTTGATACAAATTCAAAACAAGCTTAAAGAGTTCCAAAGATTTTCATATGAACACACGGTGTGGCACAAACTCGGTTGACTTCGATGGTTTCTACGCGCGTTTCGGCACACGAAGTGCCTTCGTCAGGAAAGGCCACCACTTTGGAAACTTGATATCCTATATTCTGCAACAATGGATGTAGACGATGCCTGGTGTCGATTTTATATCAATGAAAAATGACACGTTCCACGTCTATGGATGTCAAGTATCCTTGGAATATTGCACGAAAACTTTTCAAAATAAAAACGCCGTCCGGAAAATACAGCGAAAAAACTGTGAGCGGATAATGCCGCTACACATGGGGGGCGGGGGGGCACACAATGGCGGACCAAATGGATGCGTCCGTAGTTTTGTTATGTAGCTCGAAACCGCACGATAATGGGACCCTCTAACAGATAGACGTCTTCCACGTGTTGATGGAGCAAGAACTCAGAGTGAGACTTGCTCGTAAGCAATCCTCTCACAGTATTAATTTATTAAATTTGTAATGTCTCTACTAATAAATACACACATGAACACTATTCAAGTGAAGTTTGCCTATGTGTTTAAGCTAACAAGTAACGCTTGTCTAATCCAAAATGGCCGCTAAAGCACGGGAATTCCAGTGCGTATGTGTCAACCATATCACGTGGTATGACGTCTTTCTTTGCTTGGAGGGAAAACTTTGCTTCTGCGCAGTGTGTATTAAAATGGCTGCTTAATGTTCTTACGTGCTAAAGCTTGCGCAGTTGCTGCAATTGAAACTGTGGTATTCTAATGCTACTAATGCGGGATAGATTTATAATTAAATGGGAATAGAGTAGAAATAGGGGGTATACAGTGAAGACATTTATTTGTGATTTTAATGTTTTCTTCTTTGACTTTTTATTAGTTCGTAAAATGGGGCCTGGGTTAATGGAAAGGCAGCTTGGAGCCAATGAGAAGTACGCATGCGCCCTGGGAAAACAAGGCACAGCGATGAAGTCAACTTGGATGTCATCCAAGGCCGTGACCTGGTGGCCAACTCCACTACATCCGCGATGTTCTTGCAAATGCAACATTTTATATATACAATGTATTAAACTTTGTCGTGAAATGGGTGGGAAATAAAGCAAATGTATTAATTGAGAGGGGCGGTATTTTAAAACAATGGGCTTAAAGAAATTGAACTAAATTGACATGGTGTGAGGATCAACCCCCTGTTCCCGTCCAATCAGAAGTAGTGGGCCCATAATTTTGAAACATTAATGGGAGGTACATGGGCATAGAAGGGTATAATAGATATAGAATTAATTAATTAGTTAGCATTAGGACGCACAAGCTGAGACACGAGAGATCAGGCTTTGGTGCTCGACGAGCTGATCGATTGCAGACTGAAACGCTGTCCAGGGAGGTCCTGAGGTGGGGGCGGCGGATTCTATTAGAAGGAAGACACAGAAGATATCGAGGAGGAGCGAAGTGTCAGAGAAGGGAACGACGCAGGCGTCGTTGATAGAGAGGTCATCTATTCTGTCCTGAATCTGGTCCGGAGGTCTTTGGTCTTCATCCTTCCGGTGACCAATCTTTCCAACTCCTTGGCCAAGGGGTTTGGTTCTCACATCTTTAGGTAAATATAAATGCAACCTTTAGCTGTGCTGCTGTCTCTATCTTCTTCTTTCTAAGGAACCGTCATTGATCAATAATTGATTATTAGTATGCTTCATCCTTGATATACGATTAAGTATTATGCGGTTTTGTAATTTACTCTGCTAAATCTTTAGATAAACATTTTAAAACTTCCTGACTCAGTGATTATTTCAGGATTATGAATTGTATTGAATGTCACTCATTTTAAACTTCCCAATTATCAAAGGGTCCATTGGTAAGTCATTACTCTTCAATCAGAAAAGTAATTGGTAGCAGGGATATTGATAAAGAGTACAACTGACCCACCAGCGGAAATTGCTAGCGTAGTATGAATGAATGGGCCCAGGTGAGTATTCGGTGTATGAATGCTTGTTGCTAGTAACCCGCTGGATCAGTTTTCTGGTTATCAGAGGATGGTTGCACTTTGTTAATTGGGTAATGAGAATTTTATTTTTATAAACTAACATCCGTTTGTTCAAAAGTTTTGTTTTATGTTGTCTAGAATCCCTGGGGAAAATTGAATAGCGGATGGTAAGTGGAAGCCATACTGCAGTGAGGTTATCTGTCAGGCAGAAATAGTACTGAAAAGTTAAGCAGGGCTATCAGTACTTGTTAGGGACTCTATGCGTGTGAGTAATAGCAAAGGAATACGCTGGTAAAAATTTGATGTTATATCACCTAGAAAGGGTAACATTGAAGAAGTAGCAGTTATTTCTGAAGCTTACGTGAAGAGTAAACGGAAGGGTTTTACTCGTAGTGTATGTTTAGTAAACGGAAAGGTTTTACTAAGTGTGAGAGAAACTATCCTTTTCAATTTAGCGAAACTGGCACGATAGCGAATGTTTTATGTTGTTACTGAATTTTAATAAGAAGAGTAGAGAAAATAAAGTTTTGCGTACGATTTTGTAAAGGGAGGGTCAGCTGCCGGAGAGGAAGCTGACGTCACAAACGCCACGCTAGGATTGGTTGAAACAGCGGGCGTGGAACGACTCTTGTAAAGGAGGGGTCAGTAGTCAGGAGTAATACTGACGTCACAGGTGTCGCGCTGGGATTGGTTGAAACAGCGAGGGACCGAGAAGTGCAGATCGTAAAGGAGGGGTCGTCAGACAGACGTCACTGAAAAGCCGCGCTAGGATTGGTTCAGAAGACAAATGTTAGCTGGAATTTAATTGATTGTCAGCATAGAAGTCGAAATCTTAGTGGATAGTGGAGATTATATGTGGAAACATGATCCGACTTTAACAGGAACCCGTCCAGACAGGAGATTCTTAGGTTTCGCAGAATATAATTCGATACATAGATATTTACCCAAAATGTATGGAGAAAAGAAAAATTGTCATTTCTACAAAAGGTTAAGAATTATTTTAAGAAGGATAAACTCATCAAAACTAGAGAAGGAATTATCATTCCACCAGCAAAAACTCCCGCTTCATTCATGATGATGGAGAGAGGTTATCATACTTGTGTATGGTTAGAAAATTGGATAGAATATACCAAAAATGACGGAATATTAGCATTCCCAGAGAATGGTACTTTCAATGGGAGAATTCTTCAAAATTTGAGAATGAGGATGAATGACTTAGAACCCAGACCAAGACTAACGCAATGCGAAGCCTTAGAAGAGTGGGAAACAGAGGCATTTGAACGTGACCGATCAAGAAGCAGTAGGGGTTATAGGGGATTTTTTCCTAGATACCAAAATGAGTCAAGGGACGGTCAGATGAAACAGTGGAGAAGAGTGATGCTTACAGAGGGTTTATATCCAGTTTGTATAGCAGAAGAGTCGTTAGGGAGCAAATGCACAGAAAAGACAAAACACTTGACAGGGTTTGGAGATTCTGAAGATGAATTTATGGAAGAAATATTAAAGAACCCGCCACCATATCAGGAAGGGACAAGTGGATGTACCCCAAGTGCACCAATTTTAAGAACACCATTGGTACCGCAAGTATTGCATAATCCACCAGTTAATAGGGTACTTCAGGATAAAGAAAAAGAGGCTATAGACAGAAACAGAGCAGAATTGATACAGAAAATAACACAGCTGAATGTACATCCTGATTCCCTGACCATACCTGTAACAATTGGTCCAGTGGTTCCCTTATATGGTGACAAAGTAAATTATCCAGAAACCTCTAGTCATGCCTACACCTGTAGAGATTCCCAAACCTGAAACTGTAATAATTGATGAACATATCAGTGATTGTGAATTTATGATATCCTTAATGGATTTACCTATTCGAGGATCTGTAAATAGTACTCCTAGAAGAATAACACCTGGTTGCTCCAAAGATATAAATATAGTAACATCATCTGGAACTAAGAGTGCCACAGTAGTAACACCAGAAGACTTAGAAAGGTGGGCACAAGGATCAGACAGACAGAATTCACCCCCAAAGATCATGGACATCTACAAATTAAAAGTCGAGTAGAAGAAATGATAGCAGGAAATGTAGGAGTAGATCGTCTAAATACTTACGATGAAGAACTATTGTTTGTATGCAGAAGCATAACTAGAAATGTAAAGATATTTCATGAGAAATTATCAGATTTGGCCTTACAGATGGGGATTGAAATAGGGAAGTCAAAAGTGTTACAGAAGCCCTATAGAGCAGACTTTTCTGACAAGGATCTAGAAAACATGAATGCCTCTGGTCGAAAACTACAGGTGAAAGAATTACTGTCAGTACTACAGAAATGGGGAGATCTAGATAAATGGAAAGCTAGATGGACAAAGAAAAAGGAAGAGGCATGGTATAGTAGATCGAATTCTGAATATTTATTGAAGGAAACAGGAAAAGTAGATCAAATATACCGGATGCGGGAAGTACCTGGAGGAGGTTACGTTCATGTTCCATGGAGTAGACAAGATATTCTGTCATTTACGAATGATTTTCCAAAGTTGAGAGAAAAGCCAATTGAATGGTACAAGCAGGTTGAGAGGTTTGTGAAAGTGTCAAAGGTATTGTTGAAAGATTTGGATGGTTTGTTTGACATAGTGGTACCTGCCGATTTGTGGACAGATTGTAAAATTACAGTTGACTGGCCGAGTGAAGAGTATCCTAGAGATGCAAAAAGAGGTGCTCCATCAAGTGATGTAATGAAAAAGTATCAGCAGGTAATAACTTACCTGAAGGGGAAAATACCACCAAAGGAAACAGATTGGGTGAAAATAGACAGGACCACTCAAGAAGCAAGTGAATTGGTACATGCCTATTATGAACGTCTATTACAGGTGTTCAAACAATATAGTGGATGTGAGGACATTGGAGATAAAAATATGAGTCAGTTTGTCTACCGATTTGTTTATGGTTTAAAGCCAGAGATTTGTCAAATGATTAAGCAGCACATGTTGTGCTGGCAAGGGAAACACATAGATGAAATTCTGAAATATGCAAAATATTGTGGAGACGATATTGAGGATAGGCACAAGAAACTGCAAGAGAAAGTGATGTGGGCTCAGGTGAAAATGGCTGAGCGACAGGGAATTAATTTGGATAATCCAACTGATAATCAGGGAAAAGATTCTGGAACGAATGGTGACACAGGAAATGGTGGTAAAGTGAGAGGACGAATGAGTAGAGAAGAGGCTAAAAAGAAATTTCCTTGTCATGGATGCGGAAAGTTGGGACATTGGAAGAACGAATGTAAAAAGATTCAAAATAATAATGGCCCAAATCATAATTTAAATCCACAGACGCAGAATGACTCACAGCAGGGTGTAAATCCTCAGAGTCAGTTGCCACCTGCCCCTATACAGGGTAATGTAAGCAGAGCAAAGCACGGTACAGACGTCGGATATCAAGGAGGAAGTGGTAAGAATGACTATGTAACTTCACAGTTTCTTTTACAGGATGGATTTGGTCCATATAACCATCAATGACGGTGCCTAAGAGAGGGGGAGAAGGAGTGCGTACTTGGCGCATCCTTGCCGGTAGATCAGTCAGGTCCATATGTTGAAGGGAAAGTAAGAGGTAATGATATCACTTTCCTTTTGGACACTGGTGCTACCCGTTCTACTGTGAGAACAGCAGACATCCCAGACCTTCCTCTCTCTGGAGAAGCTATCCAAGTTGTAGGTGTAGCTAATAAAAAGATCAGAACACCCCTTATTGAGCCAATGGAAGTAAAAATAGGAAACTTCCGAGAAATGCATCAATTTGTAGTGTGTGATTCTAGTCCAGTAAACCTATTGGGTAGAGACTTACTGTGCAAAATGAATTGTACTATTTTTTGCACACCGGATGGTGTTGCAATACAGACCCCGGACGAAGATCATGTTTATAAGTTTATGATAGCCAAGCAAGGTACAGAAATAGATGAGATGTTCTCTTTGATAACGAAAAAGAATTACCAGAAGAACTAAGAACTACAGTAAATTCCAAAGTATGGGATTTCACTGGGAAAGAAGTAGGACTTATGGTCAAAACAGACCCAGTAAAAATCACTGTAAAGGAAGGTGCAATTTTCCCAAATACTAGACAGTACAAAATGAGTGCAGAAGTAAAAGCAGGAGTTGTAGAGGAAATTGACAGAATGGTAAAACAAGGCATATTAAAAGAAGTTATGAGTAGCCCTTGTAATTCACCAATCATGGGTTTGAAGAAGCCTAGTGGAAAGTGTAGGATTGTTCAAAATTTGCGCAAAATTAATAAAATTGTGGTACCTTGTTGTCCTTTAGTACCAAATCCTGCAGTAATTTTATACCAGATACCCTGGAGTGCAGAATGGTTCACTGTGATTGATCTGTGCCAAGCATTCTTTTCAATACCGTTGCACCCAGATAGCCAATATCTCTTTTCGTTTAAATTCGAAAATAAAGTCTATGTATGGAATCGTGTTCCTCAAGGATTCACAGAAAGTTCCTCCATTTTCAATCAAATACTGAAAGGGTGTTTGGAGAAATTAGTGCTAGCCAGGAGTTCAGTCTTGGTGCAGTATATAGACGACTTACTGGTGGCATCCAACACTCATGATGATTGTGTTGAAGATTCAATTGCGTTACTCAACCATTTGGCTGAGGAAGGACACAAAGTGTCACCTGAAAAGCTGCAGTTTTATACCACAGCAGTTAAATATTTGGGACACCAAATTGAGAAAGGAACAAGAAGAATAACATCTGATAGAATAAAAATAATCAAGAAAATGAAAATGCCAGAAACACAAAGAGAAGTGAGAATGTTTCTTGGAATAGTAGGATACTGTCGACAATGGATTATAGGGTTTTCACTACTAGCAAAGCCTTTAATTCAGTTAACCAAAAAGAAAGCCAAAGATCCAGTTGAATGGGATGATGAAAGTGCTAGTGCATTTGTAAAATTAAGAAATGCATTGTGTGAGGCACCTGCCTTGGGCATGCCTGACTATACAAGAGAATTCGCACTATTTTGCTATGAAAGAGAAAATTGCGCACTTTCAGTGTTAACTCGGAGACATGGAATAGACAGGCGTCCTATAGCATATTGTTCTGCTACATTGGACCCAGTGGCGGCAGCATTGCCAGGCTGTTTGAAAGCAGTCGCTGCTACCTGCATGAGCATTGAACAAAGTGAGTAAAAAGTAATGGGATATCCTGTAACAGTATTTGTCCCACATGCAGTTGTGATCTTGTTGACAAGAACTCGAACTCAGCATCTCACACCTAGTTGGATGACAAGGTATGAACGAATTATCCTTGGTGCTGAAAATGTGACCATAGTTAGGTGCACTATTGTGAATCCTGCTACGTTATTGCCAGATCCAATTTTTGAAGAAGTTAAGGACAATCCAGAACATGATTGTCTAAAGGTCACAGAATTATGTACAAAACTGAGACCTGACATACAGGAGACGCCCCTTAAAGATCCAGATAGGGAGCTGTTTGTGGATGGCTCATGCCTAAGGCATGAGGATGGTAAACTGAGCGCAGCCTATGCTGTATGTGAACTAAATGGAATAGTCGAAGCATCCTATTTACCAGGAGTCAAGTCTGCACAAGTAGCTGAATTAATTGATCTGATTAAAGCTTCCAAAATTGGGAAAAATTTAAAAGTAACCATATTTACGGACAGTCAATATGGGTAC
Source organism: Calotriton arnoldi (assembly GCA_963921515.1). Lineage (NCBI taxonomy): Eukaryota > Metazoa > Chordata > Amphibia > Caudata > Salamandridae > Calotriton > Calotriton arnoldi. The sequence goes on from CAWUFW010025390.1 coordinate 31,962, forward strand.
GGGGTTGTGCATGACTTTGGCCAACTGTGGATGCAGAGGGATTTCATGACTTCTTCAGGATCCCCAATCAAAAATGGACAGTTTGTAAAAGAATTATTGGAAGCAATACAATCACCAAAAGAATTGGCAGTGGTGAAATGTGCCGCACACCAGTCAGGAGATGACTGGGTGGTAGTCGGTAACAGATACGCAGATCTGGTGGCTCAACACTGTGCCAAAAACAGGTTGTCAGTAAAGAAAAAGGTTGAAAGAATGGGAATCAGCTGCCAACTTATGCTATGTGCACCTCCTGAAACATGGAATGATGTGAAAAGACTGCAAGATGACGCTGAGGAGAGTGAAAGAGATGTTTGGATTAAAATAGGATGTACCCGAAGAACAGATGATGATGTATGGGTATACACAGACGGCAGACCAGTCATGCCCGACTGTCTGATTTCACAAATGGCAAGAATGTATCATGGAGACACACATGTAGGGAGAGATGCCATGATTAGACTTTTCAGACAAAGTTGGTATAATCCAAAGTTTAGGGCTGCAGCAGAGAGTCTTTGCCAAAGGTGTTTGACTTGTCAAATGAATAATCCGGGAAGGAGAACAGTAATTGGTCTGGGAAAAATTGGAAAGGCTGAAGGTCCCTTTGTGAGATTACAGCTAGATTTCATACAGTTACCACCATGTAAAGGACTGAAATATGTACTTGTCATAGTGTGTCTGTTTTCAAGGTGGGTGGAGGCTTACCCTACCAGAAGGAATGACAGTATTACAGTCGCAAAGCTGTTGCTACGAGAACTCATTCCTAGGTTTGGTTTCCCAGTAACTTTGGAATCAGATAGAGGAAGTCACTTTAATAACGATGTGATCCGAATAATTTGTGAAGCATTCCAAATTGAACAGAAATTGCACTGTGCGTACCGCCCAGAGGCTTCTGGAGTGGTTGAACAAATGAATGGCACAATAAAATCAAGACTGTCAAAGATGTGTGCATCAACATCGCTAGATTGGCCAGATGCATTGCCTCTTGTTTTAATGGGACTCAGAAGCATTCCTGATAGAAATACCGGATTGAGTCCGCATGAGATAATCATGGGAAGAGCAATGAGACAAGCATATGTACCTACAAATAAACTGCTGAACATAACTGATGATATGGTTCTAGATTATTGCAAAGGATTGGCTGACCTAGTGCGGTCTGTCTCTCACCAGGTTGGAGAAGACGCAGTTTCCAGGAAGCCTGAACAAGAGCATGATCTGAACCCCGGAGACTGGGTGGTTGTGAAGCATCACACCAGAGAAACGTGTTTATCACCCAGGTGGGGCGACCCTTGTCAGGTTATACTAGTTACGAACACAGCAGTGAAATGTGCAGGATTGCCTAATTGGATTCATGTAAGCCACACCAAAAGGGTACCAGAGCCTGAAGGACAAGATCCTCAGATAGCATCAATAACTGAGGAAGCTGAAGGTTGGCCAGCTGAAGAATCCCAGGTGAGAGATTCGAGAGAAGCTGAAGAAGAACAACCGAGCACAAGTCAGGACTGGATACCAGTGGTTGATATACCAGAAGTTTACAACAGAACAAGAAGCCGATCAAAATTAGAAGAAATTAGGGAGGACCAGATAGGTGAAAAAGAAGCAGCTCAGGAAGAGGAAAATGAAACAATAAGAGAACCTGAGCAGGACCAGATAGGGAAAGGAAATTGGGCTCAAATCGACAACGAAACAACAAAATTTGAGCAGGGACAGATAGGTTTAGAAGAACGCGGTCAGGCTGCAGAAGTACAAAGTGCAATAAGCCCTGATCAGAACCAGTTAGAATTAGAAAAATAGGGAGAAGAAAACCACGAAAACCTCAAGCATGAAGACGTAAATCCTGAACAGGGTCAGTTACTAGAAACTCACATTGGAGCAACTGAAGAAAAACCAATAAGACCTGAAAAAGAACAAATAGAAGAAGAAACTGAGAACGAAGAAAAACAAACTGTGCCACAACATGAAAATAAAAGAACTTCTGAAGAAGAAATAAGAAGTGAAGAGACAGTGCAAACAAAGAAAGCCAGAAAAGGTGATCATTGGCCTAGTGTCATTAAAAGAGTAAAATACTGTATAGAAACCAGGAGTGAAGATCCGGAACAAGTAAATGAAGTAACAAGCCGAACTGGACAAACAAGTGGAACTGAAAAACAAAAAAGCAAAAGACTGAAACTTGTGAACAATAAGTTTAAAGGTCCTGATTGGACTTATATAATCCTTGAAGACTACGAGAGTTCAGAATCAAGTGAAAGTGGTGACGAAAGAACAAGTGCAGAACTGACTTATGAGAAAGAAATAAAACCACCTTGATAACGTTAAAGTCTTGAACGAAAAAGATAAGAAGAGAAATCTTCCTTGTCAAAATGCCTGACGACAGAGTTTCTGGGAGACTGAAACGGAAATGTTGTAAAAGATGCTGTGCTATATGCATATGTAGTCTGGTAGTGGTGCTTGTAGTATGGTTAGTTGTGATTGTAGCAATTCCTTACCTTATGATAATGGATAAAAAGATTAACAACGAAACGAAGGGAAGGATAGATAACTTGAAAGGTAATAGAGTAAAATTAGAAGCAGAAGATGAACCAGAGTTTCATCATGTGGTAGCAGATAACGACACTAGTTTAAATGTTTTCACAAAATTATTATTTCAATATGTAGATACCATGGAAGTTAGTGATTGTTATGTTTGTATGAAGTTACCCGAATCAGTAGCAGAAGGGTTAACATATCATCATTTGCCATTAACATATGGCATATCATGTAGTGTATTGATTAGTTTATTTTATAAAACAGGGAGACTTCAGTATTATTATTCAGATATAGATGTGATATTTTTTGAGGTTCCGATTCGAAAGAATATAAACCCAGTGCTTAGTAGTCAAGATGCACAGTTTATGGGAGAATTTTTCCTAACAATGAAGTCGATAGATATAACACATGCACATAGAAGCAATCTAACATGTTCGTTACATGAAGAAGAAAAGATATTTTTGAACTTAGTAGAAAATAGAAGACAAGATTTCCAAAAGAAAGCATCTGAGCATAAGGCTCATCTACCACCTTGGGCTGAGAATGAGGGTATTTACACACCTGGCAAGGCTCAAGCTGCTATGGCTCTGGATTTTGTAAAGACAGGGAAAATTTGTCTACATAGGTTAAAGACTGATTATAACAATATTTTCATCAGTACCAGTGAATGTGAACATAATTTCTTAATTCTTGGAGGTTGGGGACTAAAAGGAGGAACAGATTCAGTTTTTCCTGGAATCTATTATGTGTGTGGAAATAAGGCTTACTTTAGGCTTCCTGCACGGTGGTATGGAAGTTGTTGTTTTGGAATAGTTGTTCCAAAAATATACCACGTAAAAAGAAACACTGGGAGCAATGAAAATAATAGTGAATTAACACGTAATAAAAGAGCTAGTTTTTCTGAAATTGTAGGTGATATATTTGGTGCATTGATACCTTCAGTGGGAATAATTCTGAACTCAAGGAAAATATGTAAATTATCTACAGTGGTGGATCGTTTATCAACGGATACTGCAGGAGGATTTCTAATGATTAATGCGGAGATGGTTGCGATTAGATCAATGGTTATGCAAAATCGACTTGCTCTTGATATAATATTAGCAAAAGAGGGCGGTGTCTGTAAATTATTGAAAACGAAACATTGTTGCACGTACATACCTGACAAAAGTGCAGAAATCGGAACGTATATACAGAATATAACAAAACTTGAGAATGAACTAAAACCACTGGAAGTTGATGGTGTATGGGAAAGATTGACGAATAGTATTGCGTCAATTGGTACCTGGTTTGCTAATGTAGGGAAAGGACTTATAGGTCAAATATTAGTACCCTTAGCCGGGATAGCAATAATAGTACTGTCAATAATAATATGGTGCAAATGTTGCAGAAAGAATGAAAAGTATAGAGTGTCAGGAAAAGGCAAGAAACAAAAGTTTGATGAAATTGAATTAGAAGATCTGGAAAGTGAATTATACAAGAAACTGAAAGGAGATGATAAAAATAGAAAGTGTAAAAATGAAGCTGAGGAAATTTTATGCTAAAAGTTGGCATCTGGTTGTGGGTAGTATTTGATGGCTCAGAAACGCCATCAGAGAGGGGATTGATGGAGCAAGAACTCAGAGTGAGACTTGCTCGTAAGCAATCCTCTCACAGTATTAATTTATTAAATTTGTAATGTCTCTACTAATAAATACACACATGAACACTATTCAAGTGAAGCTTGCCTATGTGTTTAAGCTAACAAGTAACGCTTGTCTAATCCAAAATGGCCGCTAAAGCGCGGGAATTCCAGTGCGCATGTGTCAACCATATCACGTGGTATGACGTCTTTCTTTGCTTGGAGGGAAAACTTTGCTTCTGCGCAGTGTGTATTAAAATGGCTGCTTAATGTTCTCACGTGCTAAAGCTTGCGCAGGTGCTGCAATTAAAACTGTGGTTTTCTAATGCTACTAATGCGGGATAGATTTATAATTAAATGGGAATAGAGTAGAAATAGGGGTTATACAGTGAAGACATTTATTTGTGATTTTAATGTTTTCTTCTTTGACTTTTTATTAGTTCGTAAAATGGGGCCTGGGTTAACGGAAAGGCAGCTTGAAGCCAATGAGAAGTACGCATGCACCCTGGAAAACAAGGCACAGCGATGAAGTCAACTTGGATGTCATCCAAGGCCGTGACCTGGTGGCCAACTCCACTACATCTGTGATGTTCTTGCAAATGCAACATTTTATATATACAATGTATTAAACTTTGTCGTGAAACGGGTGGGAAATAAAGCAAATGTATTCATTGAGAGGGGCGGTATTTCAAAACAATGGGCTTAAAGAAATTGAACTAAATTGACATGGTGTGAGGATCAACCCCCTGTACCCGTCCAATCAGAAGTAGTGGGCCCATAATTTTGAAACATTAATGGGAGGTACATGGGCATAGAAGGGTATAATAGATATAGAATTAGTTAATTAGTTAGCATTAGGACGCACAAGCTGAGACACGAGAGATCAGGCTTTGGTGCTCGACGAGCTGATCGATTGCAGACTGAAACGCTGTCCAGGGAGGTCCTGAGGTGGGGGCGGCGGATTCTATTAGAAGGAAGACACGGAAGATATCGAGGAGGAGCGAAGTGTCAGAGAGGGGAACGACGCAGGCGTCGTTGATAGAGAGGTCATCTATCCTGTCCTGAATCTGGTCCGGAGGTCTTTGGTCTTCATCCTTCCGGTGACCAATCTTTCCAACTCCTTGGCCAAGGGGTTTGGTTCTCACATCTTTAGGTAAATATAAATGCAACCTTTAGCTGTGCTGCTGTCTCTATCTTCTTCTTTCTAAGGAACCGTCATTGATCAATAATTGATTATTAGTATGCTTCATCCTTGATATACGATTAAGTATTATGTGGTTTTGTAATTTACTCTGCTAAATCTTTAGATAAACATTTTAAAACTTCCTGACTCAGTGATTATTTCAGGATTATGAATTGTATTGAATGTCACTCATTTTAAACTTCCCAATTATCAAAGGGTCCATTGGTAAGTCATTACTCTTCAATCAGAAAAGTAATTGGTAGCAGGGATATTGATAAAGAGTACAACTGACCCACCAGCGGAAATTGCTAGCGTAGTATGAATGAATGGGCCCAGGTGAGTATTCCTTGTATGAATGCTTGTTGCTAGTAACCCGCTGGATCAGTGTCATGCCGGTCATGTCAAGAACTTCCTTTTAGAAGGTCAACTTCTGAGTGGGAGATAGATGGGACTTTTGGATATTGATGGTAAAATCTAAGCTGTGAAGGAGACTCATCATCTGCTTAAGGTGTTTCCTGGCCAGTGGCTCTCCCTGTACTACCCAGTCATCCAAGTATTGAAATACATAGATTCCTTACTGTCAAAGTAAAGCTGCCACAACTGCCAGCACTTTTACAAATACTTGTGGAGCAGTCACCAGTACAAGTAGGTGAACAGATAATGCTGGGGTCCCACAATGAACCTCAGGTAAAATCTATGGATAGAGAGAACTGGAAAACATAAATAAACATCCTGAAGATGCAGTGGTGCAACCAGTCTCCTGCATTCAGGCCTGTAAGACTTGGCTCAGGGACAACATCTTGAACTCGTTCTGCCAAAAATAAAAAATCCAGAAGCTAAGGATCCATAATTGGTCACAGACCACTGTCCTTCTTGGAGACCAAGAAGGAAAAGGCATAGATTCCTGTGCCCCTTTCTTTCAGGGGTACCACCTCTATTTCCCCCTTTTCAGCATAGAAAGGACTTTCACCTGCAAATTGCTGGAGAGCAAATCATGATGGAAAGATGGTGGTCTTGAGGAAGGGACAGAAAGGGTTGGGCGTAGCTTTTGCAGAATAGCTGAAGGACCCAGCAAGCCATTATGATCACCTCCCAATGTGTGGAAAAATGGAGGCCCCTTTGCCGCACTGGAAGGTGATGATGTATTGGGGAAGGCAGAGAGGTTTGGAGTGAGCAAGGCAGGAGGGGATGGTGGAGACTGTATCTGCTGCTGTTGATGTTGTCCCCTAGATACATTCTGCCTAAAAAGTAGCAATATAATTGCATGGGTTTCTAGGTAAGCTTAAAAGGATTATTATGCTGGGAGAGCACCACTCTGGAGTAGCCACAAATCTTTCTATGTTGTTGGTGGAACTGTCACCCTATGGCATGGGTACTCCCAAACATTTTCACGGGGGCCGCAAAGTTTGGTCTGTGGTGTGACCGAGGGCCGCACTGATGCCAGCGGGGGGTATAAAGTGGGTGTAGGGGAAATAAAGTGGGTGTAGGGGAAGCAAAGCATGTATATCTAGTGGGTGTCTTTAAAAATGAAGGTGTTCCTAATGTTAAGGGCCTAGGGTCAGATGTACTACCATTCACTTTTGCGAGTCGCAAATTGCGTCGAATTGTGACTCGCAAAAGTGAATGTACAACAGTGTCTGAGACACTGTTTGCGATTCCCATTGGAGGGTCGCAAATTGCATGCCTCATTAATATTCATGAGGCAAGCGCAATTTGCGACCCCAATGGGAATGACTAGCACTCTCAGGGATGGTAGCCTGCTGAGGTCAGCAGACCACCATGTCTGTGACTGCTTTTTAAATAAAGCAGGTTTTTTTTGTTAATGCAGCCTGTTTTCCTTAAAGGAGAACCGGATGCATTTAAAAAAGAAAAATGAAACTTTTCAGTTTTATTTTTTAAGTGCAGGCAGTGGTCCCTGTGACCACTGCCTGCTCTTAACAATATTTTCGCACACACTCACAAAGGGTAAGGGGTCCCCTGGGGACCCCTTCCCGTTTGCAAGTGGTTTACCACCAACTTGAAGTAGGTGGTAAACTGCAAGTGTTTTGCGGCCGCAAATACGGTTGCAAAACAATAGTACATTGCATTGACACTCGCTATTAGGAAGGGACGCCCCTTCCCAATAGCGAGAGTCGCAAACGCTATTTTGCGAGTCAGTGACTCGCAAAATAGCCTTTGTATATGCCAGGACCCTTTTTTGCGGTCGCAAACGTGCCGATCTCCCGTTTGCGACCGCAAAAAACGGTCGTACATCTGGCCCCTAGTTACTTCCTTTCCCTAACTTCAATTAACCTTTAAATAAGTGCTTGCTGTATATTTTTAAAAAAATGTTCATGTTAGTGCTGAGTCTAGTAAACAGCAGCCCCAGTGCTGCTGCTGCCCAGGGGGCCGCATGTAAAGGTCAGGAGGGCCGCACTTTGAGTATCACTGCCCTATGGAGTCTAGGCCCAGTGCACAAGAACTGTAGTTAACTTGTTTTTGAAGCACTCCAGGGAGGAGTTGGCTTTCTTTTTTTGTGTAGCATTTATTTTATTGGTAAAAATTAAGAATTGAGCAATAACAACAAATACAGTAACATGCAATTCCAGCTTATTCCCATATTGAGTTACAGATGTTAATTGTGCTACATGCGCCAATAAACAAATTCAAGGCTGCACTGCCTTCAAGGCACTGCACAACTCTGGCCCTGCTTCTCTTAAACACTCTTTTGAGTGGTATGTCCCAAGTGGTATGTCCCCAGCCAACAGCTTTGCTCCTCTGGAGCCAAGTTTGTGAAGGGTCTTAGAGCCCGCAATTCCAATCGGGGAGGTAGGAGCTTTACTATCTCCACCTCCAATATTTGGAACAAACTTCCCCCTCACATTCAAGCTCTTCCCATCCTATTCCTGACCTCGTTTAGAAAGGAGCTAAAAATATGGCTTTTTAACATCTAGGCCCTCTCTTCCTGGCTCTACTTGTTCTCAGTTGCAGCTAGCGCCAAGACACCCTCGGGTAGACGTGCGCTTTTTATAAATCATTTTAACATAACATAACAATATTTATATACAATATTTAAGAACAGATGGAAAAAAGGAGAAAGGGGTGAGAGAAAATAAGCTATAAAAGGAAGAAAGTGAGGAAAGGAAAGGAAGAAGGACAGAGAGAGAAGAAGATGGGAGGAAAAGACAGAACTATAAAACAGGGAAGATAAACCGGTTAGGCAAAGTCCAAGTATGCTAATACAGGTGGGATGAGAAAGGAGGCACAATAATAGTGATGAGGAAGACTTCAGAATCCATGTGAATTATGTGTGGGGGGGGTATTCTGTAAAAAGGAAGACCATATAAGAAGAAAAATATCTGCTTTGTCCATTAAGTTGTAAGTGACCTTTTCATAGGACACGTTCTTATACATCTCCTCGAGTCATTCCTCATACAATAGTAATTGTAGAGAACGCCAATGCCGTAAAATACAGGGAAGTGACGAGCATGGTGGGCCAGCTCGGGAATGTCTGATAATTCATGAAGGAGAATTAGGGGTTTTGAAAGTGGTATGGGTAAATCCATAGATTCCCAGAATATAGACCCTACTGCCATCCAAAAGGGGTGTCTGGTGGGACAGTCCAGTAAGTTAGGAACAATATCACCTGGTGCATGGTCAAATCGGCAACAGGCAGAGTGAGAGAGCAACATTGCAACCTGAAGCCGTGCTGGGGTCTGGTGCCAGCCCTGAAGTATCTTAAAAAAACTGAGCTTCATCCGTGCCTCACAAACTGCTTGTTCTAGGGCCTCCAAAGGTTCTGTTCATTCTTAGTCATAATATTCCACCTGTAGGCGAGACTGCCAGGTCATCCTGAGGCTTGCCAGTTTTCGTTGGGAGTAAAGATGGGGAAGCAGGAGGTTGTAGAATCCAGACATCATGCCTTTAAACTGACCCCAAGTATTGAGGTAAGAAAGCACTGGGGAACAGGGGATAGTCAAGAGTTGGGGACCTATTCTGCTCAGCAGACAATGATGTAATTATGTATATCACCATTGTTGGGTATGCAACAAGTCAAATTCATCCCGTAGCATCTCAAAGGACTTGAGTTCACTGCCAGAGATCAGGTGAGTATGATTCAGGATCCCAGCTCTGCGCCAAGGGCGCCAATCCAGCATGCCCCCCCATTCCAATGGCAGTAATATTCCAGATAGGAGCTTTGTCATGAATATGCACATCCACTGATAAGAGCTTGTGAGCCCACATCCAGGCAGCATACATGGCTTTCAGCATGGGATGGCTGTGTCGGCAGTGGCGGGACCAGGAAGATAGAGGACCTGTAATCCTAAAGGGGCCTCCTGGAGTCTGATTTCTATCACGACCCATAATCGAGGATCTAGGATTCGGGGATGCGTTACACCATTTGTGCCAAATGTAGGGCTATGCAGTAATGTTCCACAGAAGGTAGGCCCAATGCCCCTGCTGATCTATGGTTGATAAGCTTCTGAATCGCCAAGCGAGGTCTCGCTTAACCCCAGATGAAAGCCTTAATGGTCTTATCTATCTAATGGAAAGTTGAGAAGGGTATTACTTGGGGAAACAGGCGTAATACATATGTTATTCGAAGAAGGATAACCATTTTTACCGCCTGGGTCTGACCCCAAAGAGAGAGGCTCGGGTGAGACCACTTCACGAAGTCCAATCGTATTTGCTCCATTGATGGACCCAGGTTATCCGCAACCATATGCTCCAAACTCCTGTTTACTAGCATGCCCACATAACTGAGGCGGGAGTTCTTCCACTGGAATGGGTAACAGGCTATGGAGGCGAGGTGGTGATCTGTGACAGCGGTAAGGCATTGCTCTTTCCCCAGTTCAACTTGTAGCCTGATATTGCAGCAAAAGCATCAATGGTCTCTAACACCATGGGAATGGAGGTGGGTAAGGTCAATAAAGTGAGCAAAATGCCATCTGCATATAAATACAATGTGAAAGTGTAGGAATGCCATAATATGATCTGATTGGCACATAGATGCTGCTAAAGGCTCCATCGCAAGAAGAAATAGTAGGAGGGAGAGTGGGCAACCTTGACGTGTTCCTCTGGGTACTGGGAATGGGTCTGAAAGAAAGCCTTCACCGTTGACCGGCGTGAGGGGAACTCGTAGACCCATCTCACTTTGGAGATGAAGTTCTCACCAAGACCAAATTTCGGAGTGTAGAAAATAGATATTCCCATTCTACCCTTTTAAAGGCTTTCTCAGCGTCCAGCAACAAGTCCAAGGCCTCATCCGGAAGGTCCGCTGCTAGCCAGACCGCATAAGCTAACGTACGAAGATGATTGCATGATGATTGGCCTGGGACAAACCCCACTTGCGAATGGTGAATAAGAGAGGGGAGGATACGCTTACGGTGGGCTGCTAGAATGCTTGCCAGGATCTTGACATCTCCATTAAGCAGGGATATGGGTCGATAACTGCCACAAAGGAGAGGATCTTTTCCTGGTTTTGGAGGACCGAAATCAGCCCTCTGTTGGACAGTAAGCCCAAGGAGCCAAAGTGGTGAGACTCAGCGAAGGCCTCATGGGGAAGATCCGCTACCTCAGATTTGGTCTCTGCTGGGAAACCAGCTTCACCCAGGGCTTTGTGATAGGCTAGATCCGAGATTACTTTCTCTATCTCCTCCTTGGTGATCTCGCCCTGAAGCAGCTATCTGCCGTCTTCTGTGAGGTACGGTAAGCGAATACCATCTAAAAAGGTGTTTATCTGTTCTGTTCCCTGGACAGTTTCTGGGGAGTAGAGGGCCCTATAGTAGGATGCGAGTATATCTGCAATTTCCTGTGGCTTGGTGACCAATGTCCCCGAATCAGTGATCATAGCATGAATGGCCATTCCTGCCTCCCTCTGCTTGAGCTGCACTGCCAGTAGTCCCGCCTTCTCTCCCTGCTCATAGTGCTGGTATTTCAAGCTCTGTAGCTCAATCTCAGCTTTGGAGGTATAGAAGGTATTGAGGTCCATGCGTGCCTTTTCAAGACTGCGCCTGGTAATGGCAGTATGGTGAACTGTTTAATCGCGCGTGAGGCGGGCTATAGCTGCCTCTGAAGCCTTCTGACGCTCCTCCCTCTGTCTGTTGGACAGGGCTGCATCCCTCATCAGCTGCCCCCTGATGGTTGCCTTCGCTGCCACCCACATGTCAGGGCAGAGTCAACCGAACCATCATTTATTCTCCTGATAAGTATGCAAATGTGCTTTGTGCTGAGTCTTAGCCCCGGGTGGTTGTATCAGGATAAATTGAGATACCAGGGCTTGCATATTGGCCATGACAGACCCAGATCAACTTCCAGAGCAATGGTGGAGTGGTCTGAGAGCGCACCCTCTAAATTGAGGTCTCACAAAGATGTAAAGGGTGGGCCATCAGGAAAAAAATCCAACCATGGTTTCGTGCCATGAACTGGGGACAGACGTGTATTCCCCGTCCGTTGGATGTAATAGACGCCATATGTCTTGTAGACCATCATCAGCCTCAAGATCTCCTAGGAGTGCTCGATCCACATTGGATACATCATTTGGACCTGTGTGGTCTATGATCACATCTCTGGCCAAGTTCCAATCCCCACCTATCAGGATGATGGCAGTATCTATCTTCGCCAATACTCGAGTGAGCTAAAGGACGAAGGCACGTATACTGAACCTATGCATAGTATCAGCTAATCCTTAATTTAGGAAACACATAACGACCCTTCGGATCGACTCAGGTCTTAAGCCCTACATGGTCAATGCTTTCCGATTCAGGTTGGATACGCCATGTTTCCATGGGGTTGGTAAGCCATCTGCCGCTCACGAAGGGCAGAAACTGTGTACCACTTTTCACATCCAATCCCGTTGATGCTTCTCCGCTTCTGTCTCAGTTAGGTGCGTCTCCTGGAGAAGAGCTATGTCGGCGCATTTGGAATTGAGATACGAGAGCACCTTTTTAGTCTTGATGTAGTGCGTAAGACTATTTACGTTCCAGGAAAGAATGTGTAATGACGTGTGCACTGAAATGGAGATCACGAGACCCAAACGAAATGTCCAAAGGTCCTAAGTGGGCAGTGATGTTAATCAGCTCCCTCTGGCAGTCTTCAGATTATTGAAAGGGTCGACCAATACCTACCAAACAGCCACTCACCACTGAAGGGCATGTCTATGAGTGTGGCTTGGACATAGCAGCAGGATCCAGTAGAATGAATCCAAGCATACTGATGCAGAATGACAGCTGTGCCCAAGAATCAAGCAGCAGTGTACACAGAGTCCATGCTTCACTTCAGGATGTATTTGGATGCAGCCAGTTCATTATTGACCTGGTCTTTAAACAACTTTTCCATGTGGTCTGGCAAGCAGATCACTGTAAGTTTTGCCATTTCCCACAAGGCATGAACCATCAGCCCAGGAGGAAGGTTGCATCAGCAGAGCAGAGGGCTAGGCTGTCAAAATCAAATACATTTCTGCTCACAGAGTCAACTTTCTATCAGTTGGTGCCGCAAGGAAGGCATTTGGATTCAGCTTTAAGGAAGACGTTTGAACAACTAGAATTTCTGTCAACGTGTGAGATGACAAAAAGTAGGGTTCTCCCAGAGGCGAACTATGATGTTTAACTTTTGTTCCGGGGACTGACTGGTTTGAAAATTGATTTTCACAAGCATTCCTGAGAGAATCCAATAAGGTTTCATTGAATAGCAGGGGCTCCAGCACAAGTTCTCATTCAAAATGTTAGACTCCAACTCAGTGGGCAAGGTCAACTCCAAGGCTTTAACAGCTTCTTGTACTACAATTGTACATTTAAAAACATCCTTTACCCCTCAGGGCCAGAGGGGTAAAAGATATACTCCCTCTGGTGAAGTGTCAAGTCCTAGCAATAGAAAGTAGAGCTATAGGCCAGCATCATCATTATAATAGGGAAGAAGATTTTCAGCCTCGCAGTCATCATCCTCTGCATCGCCATAGTCTTTATCAGCCATTGCAAGCCCTTCAGAGATGAAGCCAAAACTCTCAATCAATCAATCAATCAGGGGTTTGTAAAGCGCACTACTCACCCGCGAGGGTCTCAAGGCGCTGGGGGGCGGGGGCAGCTCCGGATCAGTCGAAGACCAGGTCTTGAGGTCCTTTCTGAATGTGTGCAGGGTAGGCGAGCGTCTGATGTTCACGGGGAGCGCGTTCCAGGTCTTGGCTGCGATGTAGGAGAAGGCTCTCCCGCCTGTTCTGTTTCTGCGGATGCGGGGGACCTCTGCCAGGGTGAGGTCGGCAGAGCGGAGGTTCCTCTTGGGTACGTGGAAGGATATTCTCTTGTTGAGGTATTTGGGCCCGATGTTGTTGAGGGATTTGTAGGCGTGGGTGAGGATTTA
>CAWUFW010025391.1:0-45658 GCA_963921515.1 Calotriton arnoldi
AATTCATAACCCTAACACTGAGCCCTAAACCCTAACAACAAGCCCTAAGCATTAATCCTGAGCCCCAAACACCAACCCTGAGCCCTAAACCCTAAAATGAAGCCCTAAACCCTAATGCCTAGCCCTAACCCTGAGCCCTAAACCCTAACTTCTTTGGTCACAGCGTGCTGGAGTTATGATATATCACTAGATATAAAGATGAGTACCTGCATGTTTGCCTTTGAGTGATAGGAGCCCATGCCTACTAGATCTCTGGCCACTCTTGATGTTTCCATGTCTTTGGTAAATAACAGAAATGAGCCTTGAACAATGACGGCTGGGTTTCCTTCATTGAATAGCAAACAAAGATGACTCTACAACAATGACGGGTGGGTTTCTTTCATTAGACAGCAACAGAGATGAACTTTGAAACATGATATTTTTGCTACTTTATTAGTGAATCAACACAAGGGACAGCAGGATCATAGAGGCTTCTACAGAATCGTACAGTTTTAGAAATGACAAATTAATATTTCCGTGGAAGCAAACTGAAGATCCAGAAATCAGCACATGTCCCTCAGAGGAATGCTTCAGGGTTATATTATCCTATAAGAGAAACAAATGAACAACTCATTGACTTAGTCTTAATATATGACATAAGATGTACATTCTATAAAAACAGATTCCAATTCAAGCACACTTTTAAAATCACCTAGAGTGTTCAGATAACCATAGCAGTTAAAAGCAGGCCTGGGAGTAGTGAGCAGAGTTTCGCTACGCGGAACTGCGCGAAGTGACAAAAAAAACTCTGCGGAGTTCTGCAAGCGGCGGAGTGCGGTGCAAACTGCCGTTCACGCTGATCTTCCTGCCACTCGGCAGCTCGTGGTCGCCAACTTACCGTTCACGAGCGCGAGCGGCGAAAAAACTCTGCTACGTGATTTGGAGTTTTCTGCACTCCGCGAGCTCTGCGAGCTCCGCGGAGCACAGAGTGCAGAAAACTTCGCAAACTCCATGAACGGAACAGAGTTCACCGCCCAGGCCTAGTTAAAAGCAATAGGGATTCAGTTACAGACACACTAATATATACTTTTACTTGAGCCATACCTCTCAGCTGGAATCAATGGAGATGACACCAAAGGGCACATTTACTATTTTTTCTCGCAACACAGTGCAGCAAATTAACTTACTGCACCATGTTGCATGAAAAGGAGAGAGCAGAAATGCTCCATATTTACAAAGAAGTGCTGGTGCACAGTGTGCGCTTAGTGCCAATGCAGGCAGCCTTCCATAATAGTGCAAGGGTGCCTGCGTTACTGCCAGGATTGTTTTTGTGCAGGAAAGGACACCTTCCTGCACAAGAGCAATCCTTAGAGGCATATTCCCCTTTCTATGTGTGCTGCACAATGCAGCACACATGGAAAGAGAAACTAGCAAGGAGAAATACAAATATTTCTCCCTGCTACGCCTCTTTTAGGTAGGGGCACCATTTTGGCGCAAACATAGGTTTACAAGCCTCTCTTTGAATTTTTTTGGGTTGTTATTATGAACATCAGTTCTTCCATTTTTAAATCCCTGAATGTTTCTGATCACGAACTTTGGTGTCTTGCTGACGTGTTTTCAAGTTAGCACAAACAGACTTGTTTTGCACGTGTCTTTACTCACCTGGTGTTGACATACCAGCCTTTTGCCCATCTGAAGCTAATCTAGCAATGTTTATACTTGATTGTTCAATTCTCTGTAGTTGTAGGAGAAGGAACAAGCAATGTCAACTTGTAAACGTTTATGCTCGTTTGTTCGACTGTCTGCCAATGTCTTAAGGAACAAGCGATGCCCATTGAAAATGTTTGTGCTCGTTTGTTTAATTGTCTGCCAATGTCTTAAGGAACCAGCAATGTCCACTGAGAATGCTTGTGCTTGTTTGTATCATTGTATGTTAGTATTTGAGGATCTGAAACAAACCTTTACCTTGTTACCTAGTTAGGGATTGTTCCTTCTGTAAATATTTTGCACAGCCCCAGCTCGTGCCAACTGTATAAATTCCCTCACAGAACTATGTAATTTGTACACTCTGGTCATAGTCACCTAAGTGCTGTGATTTATGTGCACCCGTGCCTTACTATCAATTAGAACATTGGAATGTTGGAAGCTCCATTGAAAACAATGGAGTAGCTCCGGGCTTATAATGGCTGGTATAAGCCCGGAGCTCCAACATTCCAGTGCTTCTTTGTTCACAGCTTTGGCTGTGAACAAAGGCTTCAGGGAGCCTGAGGGAATTTCAATCCCCTCGCGCTCCCTAAAGCCTTTGTTTAATTTCTTAGAGCATTCTGCCTGCTAGTGGCAGAATGTTTTAATAGCCTTATAGCCCTTCGTAGCTGGGCTATACCGGCTATTAAAGTCCCACTGCCTTGTTAAAGTCCCTCGCCTTCGGCTCGGGCCTTTAACGCTGCCGCAGGCCTTTAATAGCCGGTATAGCCCGCTGCAGCGGGCTATAAGGCTATAATACGGTTCTTTGGCAGACCTCTGACTACTGGCTTCTTTATTTGGAAGTGGAGAATAAAAAGAGCGATTTCCACAAATGGCGACCATGAAGTGGACCTCGCTGAGAGACATCCAACATGTTTAAAGACTGTGGTCATTGAGGTGCCACCTGGGACTGATTGATCGTGGGGCTCCCTACAATTTAAAGAGAACGAGTTTCTCAAGCAGCTGCCTTCTGAAGTCCTTAACAGTCCGCGTAACAGGTTTACTCGGTTGAGGTCCCCAGACTGATCCTTTTGGAGTAGGTGTTTTGTCTAAAGACCAGTGGCCGGACGTCATCAACAGATGAAAACAATAGGTGCTATTGTTCTGTTGTAATGGTATTTTACATTCTTAGTGGTATTAGAATTCTTTTGTATTAGTATTGGAATTCTTTGTGATATTAGAATTCTTTTGTTTTGTATCGGAATTCCTTTTGGTATTGGAATTCATTGGCGTTGGTCTAGACGTCTTTGGTATTGGTATTGAAACCTTTGGTATTGGTATTTGCAAATAATTGGTATTGATCGGCCATATTGGTATTGGTTTGGATTGTTGATAAATATGAGCAGTAAGTGTACCAAATTGGAGAAATGCATTTCAATTTGTTGTATAAATTCAGGGAATAGGTTAGACGAAGAAGCCCCCACTCCATTTGAAGATAACCCAGGTTGGATTCTAATGATAAAGAAAGGAGTGTCCATTAATGTGTACAACAAATTATGGGCCAAGTATACTAAAGAGAATAAGGAATTACAGTTTCCTCATAATGGAACTTTTGATCTTGCAAAATTGCAGCACTTACAAAAATGTTTGATTCAAAGAAAAGTATGTCTTGCAATGTTGGAAGTTTTCAAAATATTGGGAAAACTATGTGCGCATGCTAGCAATGAAGGAGATACTAGATACAGAGAAACAGCACAAAATGACAGAACAAGCTAAAGTATCCAAATACAATGCTAGGATAATAAAGGAAAACTTAGAACAAAGAGATAGGGAGCTTAAGATGAAGACCGAGAAAAGTTTTGTATCACAAATGGGTAAAACAGGCCAAAATGAGTAAGACCCCTTCCCCACAGACCTTTTAGATAAACCACCCCTGTAAAATATGGCCCCACAACTTGCACCCCCATTGCCCTTTGCAACAAATGCCACCTCAGGTGCAGATAGCACCCAACGCACTTCTGGCACCTCTTTTACCCTTTCCCATTGTGCCAACCCTGGAAGTCTGTTACATTGAGCACTGGGAGCTTCCCGGAGGAGCCCCCTGGTGCATGGAATCATACCCCCAACACCGGTAACAGTGTTGGGGTATCATTCCAACATGTTTGATACCAATGTTTGATGCCAGGTTCGGCACAGCCAATATATAGTTAGCCATCGCGTAATGATGCATGGCCACTATATATATCAAAATGGCTGACCCCACTTACAAAGCCTGGAGAATCGACTCCGGGGTTTGTAGGGGGTGTCCTGGTTGTGCAGGGCACCTTCACACTTATAACCTAGCACCCTGCCTTCAGGATTGAACTTAAAGGTTTTAAGTGCAGTGACCTCAGATATAAGAAAACTTATATCTGTCGTAAGTGGTGCTAGCACCAGCTTACACAGGCTGCCAAGGCACAGTCAGACTAGTCATAAAACAGAGTAACAACAGCAAAAAGTGGGGGTAACCATGAAAGCAGATCCTACTTTCCTACAGTACAGAATAGACAGAATAGACGTCATGCACGACTTTAGGAATAACAATATGATCCCCACATTATGTAATATTAGGGGAAAGAATTCACCCTATAAAAGGTTTTTTAATAACTCCTTCATGCCCTATCGATATGCTGAATTCCTGACTAGAATGAACACTACTGTTTCACCCGCTGATTCTACCATTCCCTCCCCACCGTCTCTCCAGGTAACAATATCACCTGGGGAGATATGCCTACATTCTAATCGTTCTCTGTTTTTGGGTAATAGTGTCTACAAGTTTGGACTAAACTATTTTTAATCCATTGTTTTAATTTTTCCCAAATTGTTCTAAGTGTGATTGCTAGTTATTGTGACCCAAAACTAGGGATACCATGGTTCTGGACCTAGCTAAAATAACTAAACTCAAGTTGGTTGAGCTTAGGACACAGTGTAGGCTTAGGGGGTTGCCTGCATCCAACATGATTAGGAAGACAGGGCTGCTTAAGTCCCTGAAGGCCTGGGCTAGGGCAGCTGGAAAGATTGAAGGGGGGGAGGTTGACCCCCCCAATGTCACCCAGGAGGAGGGTGAGGATGATGCCTCCTCCAACACTTCCAGTGATAGGCACATAATTCCAGATGGTGGGAGGGGGGCAGGGGCCCCACACACAGGAACCACTGCTGTCCCTTGCAGAGAGGCAACTTGAGGCCCAATTAGCTTCAATTGCCTTAGAAAGGGAGAACCTGGAATTAGCTAAGACGTAGCAGAGGAAGGAGGAGAACAAAAAGGGAGGCAGCGAAATTGAAGATGAGATTGAGATGTCCAGGGGTGGTGGTTTGACCACAAGCTTCCCAAGGATATAGTACCCAGGTACACAGAGGGGGGATGACATTGACAAGTGGTTGACTGCATTTGAGAGGGCCTTTGAGATGTGGGGTGTCCGCCCCAAGCATTGGAGTTCACTCTTGTGAGAAATTATTCTAGTAGCTAGGAGGGATAGGCTCCTGACTCTGAAGGGGGAAGAGGCAAAATCCTACCCTCACATGCAGCAATGCTTAGTCAAGACGTTTGGTCTGACTCCAGAACAGTACAGGTTGAGGTTCAGAGACACCTAGAAAGTGAGCACACTGTCCTGGGTGGATTTTGTAGACATTTCAGTGAAAGCACTAGAAGGATGCATTGTAGGTAATAATGTGAACACATATGAGGGATTGTATAATTTGTGTTTGAAAGAACACATTTTGACTCATCGTGCAGAAGAGAAGTTGCTCCAGTACCCAGTGGACTCTAAGCTGAAAGGCCCCAGAGAGCTGGGGGAAGCAGCTGATGACTGGGTGAGAACCCGGGTTTCCAATCAGCACCAGGGGGATTGATCAAAAGAAGGGAGGACAGGTCCCCAGGAGAAAGCCCAGGGGAGATAAGGCCAAAAACAGAAGGAGTCCTTCAAAGACCCACAAAAACCTGAAAAGGGGGGGGAGCCAACCCAAGTTCAAAGGGAGGAGATATGAGGCAAAGAATGGTAGGTTCTTTGGCCCCACAAAGGTGGGAAAGTGCTTTGACTGTAATCAGCCAAGGCACAAAAAGGGAGATGCTGTCTGCACAGAAACTGATTTTATATAAACCTGGAATAGTAGCTATAACAAGGAAGGCTTTACACCGCAATAATTAAACCAAACCTTTGGCATAAAAATTGACATAGAGACATTGGAAACATTGACAAGAATGTCAATGAAAAGCAATTTCACAAGTAACTGGCCTCCTTGGTGACATTAATAAGACTAGTTAAAAGGCTTGTACGTGTTCCACACACTGATACTAACTACAAAACGAATGAAGGTATGAATATGCAGATATAGGTAACTAAAAATGAATTTCCATACATATATTGCAATGATTTGTTTGGGGATTTTATGATAAAGTAATCATCTCTCTATGAAATAAAGTAGTTGATTGTTTAAACTACTGATTTGTAAACAACCTCGGATATTTTGCAATGTTAATAAACAATAAAATACATATTGTCCTAATATATTAAGAGAGGTTGTGTGACATTTCAGTGAAGTCAAGGTATTATAGCTAGGGAACAAATTGTTTGATATGCCTTAATTTCACCAGATGCATTAACCTCTAAAAATCAGAGTGTAGAATGAACTCGTGATTTTATACAGAAGTGTGGCATCTATGAAATAGGTGATGGTTAGTGTATGATCAGTGAGAAGTTGAAGAAGGAGCATCTACTGTTTTGATGGGTAGGTATGTAGCCGTGCACAACCTTTAGGGTAATAATACATTTGTAGGATATGATCATTTTAGAAAACATAACAAAATAACTTTGAATTGACTGTTGCATGCATTTCTAAGTAGCATGATACAATAGGACACTTGTTCTGCCTTTTCTGGGTGTTGTGATACACTGATATTTTTTAACATGATGGTAGGACATCTAAAAAGCAGAATGGCAAATCTTCAAACCAAAGTGCTGATAAATTAAATTCCACTTACTTGCAGAGTAGTCATCACTCTATTTTTATCACAGTCCCTTAAAGTCCTAGGTTTGCCTGGAAGGATTTTTAAAAGTAACAATTACATGTGTGTAACTGGCAAGAGAGAAAGTCAACATTTTATGAGTTACAAACAACTTCAAGACTGTATGATTTAAATGATAAACATATCTGTGAAAATGAAACTCATTCTCCAATAAAGATCTGTATATTAATGTGTAAATATATAAATATGTTGCTAGTTTATCTCATACATAACCATGTGATACAGCACGTGACCCCTCATTAGGGTGACACAGGTTGTGTTTGATGGTATGAGTATGGAAAGGGAAGGCACACTTAGACAAAATAAGATGGGGTTTGAAGACCTAAGTTCTTTCTGCTGGCGTCTTTGCTCCTAAACCCTATTTGATTTAGTGAAGTGTCATGTGTGGCTGGGCTTATTAAAGTAAAACACTTCTTACATACAAGACAAGCCTAATTGTATATGAACATGCATTCATTTAACATTAGAGAATGTGAGGCAGATTTACAAGCCCCTTGCAACACTTTTGTGCCACCGTTGCGTCACTTTTTGTGGCGCAGCGGCGGTGGAAACAATGTGTCACGTTGCGGCCCATTTACAACTAGGGAGATGTGTCACGTTGTAAAACCCTGCATCACATTATACCTGTGTCAGATATAATATATGCAGGGTGGGCGATCCCACGCAGGAAAGCCTTGTAAAAGTGATGCAATGAAATCTACAAGATTTCACTGCGCCACTTCTAGGACGCCACTGCGTCAAAACCTTATGACTGCTTGGAGCAGGCATAAGGAGTGATGCAGTCTATTAGGTATAGGCCTCCCCCATACATTGATGGAGTTGCGTCGTGCTTGTGACACGACTCCAGCAATGCGTTACTTTTGCACCAACAGATGCGTCAGAATTTCTGACGTATCTGTCACTCCTTACACCATGGTGCGCCGCATCGTAAATACGACGCATCCATGGTGGCGCAAGGGTTTTTTTGCCCAGCGCAAAAAAACTGACGCATCTCTGCTCTAATGCAGAGATGAGTCAGTTTCTTGTAAATCTGCCCCTGAATGTTTTAGACCTAAGAGCATAGAAAGCAAACTAAGAACAGGTATTCCCTTGCGATATGTTTGGCGCTGCCCCATACCTTGCGAATATGGGGCAGCAAAGCAATGGGTGATAGGTGGAACGCCCACTGCAACACCCATTGCACGCCACTTGCATGCTAAGTGCTACCTGAATAGGGGCATTATTTACAAGGCGGCGTTAAGCCACGTTAAGTGGCTTAACGCCGCCTTGTAAATAAAGCGAAGGACTTAACACCGCCAGAACGTCACAAAAAGTGACGTTCTGGTGGCATTAGCTCCTTATATATATGCCCCTTCATGTTTTGTGACATTATTCAAGTGAACATGGCAGCACAAATAAGATGACCTTGCAGAGATCTGTCCTGGAATGAAGGAGGAGAAAGTGCAATAGGTTCCGTAGCTTCCATATGCTTCTGCTAAGAGGAATTGCTTGCACAATATTGTGGCATAAGCAACACCTCCTCGCTCACACGACACCATTAATGATAAAAGATTAAAGCTTCTGGTGCAGGCGTGGGGTAAGACACACCTGAGGGGACATACTGAATAACTGAATTCCTACTGCTGACCCGATGGCAACATTAGGTACGTGTGGAAACTATATTTGACTAGGCATAATATCAGTTTAGTAAAAAACAGTCATATAGTTAAATGACTGATAACATTTTAGACACTTTAGATAGTGTATAGACTGAGTGAGGGATGAATGATGAAATACGGTTGTGTTCTATTTAATATATCTCCCAGTTTACGTAATAACTGCGACTTGCTTGCGATTGTTACAATCCTTCTGATACATATGACTTGTAGATCATTGCTATATAATAACTTCCTATAGACTGTAGTGTACATATTATTGAATGTGTGTATTGACTCTGCGGTATGATGACAGGGCTCATACCATCATCACCTGCAGAAAGGACATTCTTTGACAGTTGTGTCTGACTCCCAACACTCTCTCCCTATGATGAGTAAAACTCATTAGAAGACAGGTGAGAGACACCTGCCATATTTCCATTCCTCCAGAAAGGGCATTTTTCTTTTTGTGGTTAAGGGCGATGGTCCCCTAAGTGTGACTCTAAGAATATTGGGGTGAGCATGACATTGTATCCAATATGGTGCTTGGCCCCTAAGGGCCCATCACCCAAAAAATGAGTTACACACACAAGCGTACCCAGAGACGCCCAGTGGTATTTCATGATCCTCCTCAGAACAAGGAAGGCATTCACCTTACCCAACTGAGGTTTGTTGCGCACGTGACAGATACAAGGATCAGCGCTAATCATTAGTATTGATCCAGAAGAGGTAGAGCTGGACACAGTGAATGTACCAGAAAATGTGTGCCCCGCCCCTTTTGCCCATTTGACAAGGGGGTTCCTGTTAACCCAGGTCAGACCTCATATATTACATTGCAGAATTGCATTTTTGCAGTTAAAGTGCCACTGACAACGATAGAACACATGACCTTGTTTCAAAGGAGATTAATACTGTTTCCTGGTGTAATTTTCATTATGTCAGCATAATCTTGCTTAGCTCTGGCATTTTGCATTTTTGATGTGGCGAGCAATGCCCAAGATTAAGCCATTATGCCATGTCATGTAAGCGAGATGTCCATTCATGTAAAATTCCAATCACAATAACAACATGATCAACACTAATGTGTGGAACTTGTTTAACACAAGCACCACTAACATTAACTTAAAAATTCAGTGAGTGAGGTTTCTGTACATACAGTATCAACTTCTTACTCTTGCCCTGAAGACTCTGCCCTGTTCTTTGCTCAGCCCTTGTTCATTTTGGATTTGGATTCTGGGGGAAGCAGCACTCGTCCTTTGTCTCCAAGTCCTGCTTCATCCTCCAGCCTTAGAAGTTTAACTTTTGTGCTGAAAAATCAAGCAAGTTCCTAGAAGTGCTTTGAAAAATGTTTGTCGAGTGAAGGACGGTAGGCACCTATATTTTTGTTCCTTTTGTATTTTTTTTAAATTTTGTTTGTTTATGGATGGCGCAGACTTTGGAGTTGGGGTTGCAAACAAGACATGTGGGATTTATTATAACGTTAGAAGCAATGGTAATTTTGGAATGGTGGAGGCCAGGGGTTACATATATTCCCCCTCCTTTCTTGTGTTTGTCTAGATTTGTCAGATTTCTACCCCATCTTCAGACAGACAGTTGGGGGTCAAGGTACATAAACACACTCCCAGGCCTTGAATCTACAAAGAATGCTTCACTGTGTTCCACTGTTTGCATTACTAGAGGACACCTTCTCAACAGTGCAGGCCATCACTCATGTTTCAATCACCCACTATAGTAAACAATGAGGTCAAGAGAGACCAAAGTTTCAGAGCTAGTAAACTTTACTCACCAGAAGGTTACCCTGGAAACAGAAGGTAAACAATACTAGTTAGAAGCGCTTCACTTAGAGTGGTAGCAATACACGCTACTACAAGGAACAATGCACGATGATCACGTGTTACTCTGTAGTGAATGTTCTGAAAAACTTATAAAACGCTTTGAATATAACATTTACTCCCTCACATCATTTCTCCATTGTTCTGTGTAACCATGCACTCAAGCCACGTGACCTGAGTCCAGGTTAGGTTTGCACATACACCACAGCTGCATGCAGTTTCATTGCATGCAGTTCTGCTGCAGCCCAGTTTAGTACATGTGCCTCAATCAAACTATGAAATCACACATGACAAAACCACATGTATTAAAATCCCACACATAGAACCATGCAGCTCCAAGGTGCAGGAACAGGAGCTGGAAGTCTCTTGTAGTCAAACACAGGTGGAACATGATTGAGAATCGCAGAAGGCCAGACAAATGACATGTTCATATATGGAAGCTGAACAATAGGCACATGACAAGATAAAAGTGAATACATTAATTGAATTTGATGAAAAAAGTGAAATGACACCATCTATCTTTAACATGGAACGCCCTGGGAATGTGTTCTAAGGGTGAAGCGCTGATGTTCCCACGCATCCACCCACGCACTCTGACACATTTCCAGATTTACCAATACTGGCAGAACTGGGAATGTGTCCGAATGCTACATCTTCCGAGAGGAGGCGCAACAAAGAGAAATATATTTATTTCTCCTCATTGTTTCCTCTTTTAAGTGTGCTGCTTTCTGCTGCATACTTAGAAAGAGGAAAAGCCTCAGGTGATTGTTTTTCCGTAGGAAGGTGTCTCTTCCTTCACAAAAACAATCCTGCCTGCAACACAGGCACCCTTGCACCAAGGTGCTAGGGTGTCTGTGTTGGTGCTAGGCGGGAGACATCGTTTACTACGAATGCACTACAACGCATTCCATTACAACGCGGTCATTACAACTACCGCATTGTTTCAATGCGAACCATTACATTGCAAGTTGTTTCAACGACTTGCTGTAAGGGACGCGCTGTTGTTGGATTTACAATCCAACACCTTCCCTGCTGTTGCACAAACTGGAGTAGGAATAGTAAATAATACTATTCCTAAGTCCAGTGCGCACTCTACAGCAAGTCGTTGTAACGACTTGCGATGTAATGGTTCGCGTTGAAACAACTCGGTCGTTGTAATGGA
The DNA here is from genome assembly GCA_963921515.1 of Calotriton arnoldi. Lineage (NCBI taxonomy): Eukaryota > Metazoa > Chordata > Amphibia > Caudata > Salamandridae > Calotriton > Calotriton arnoldi. The sequence goes on from CAWUFW010025391.1 coordinate 11,353, forward strand.
ATACGTGAAAAGTGCATTCGTAGTAAAGAGACATATTCGTGCTAGGCTGCATTGAGTGCGCCAGCACAGGCGGAGAGTAGGAATGAGCTGTATATTAATAGATATGGTGCATTCCTTCCCTTTCCCTTTTATGCAGCGCAGTACAGCGCAGCACCATGTCTTGCTGCGCTGTGTGATAAAATGATACATCCAAGCCTGGGTACCATCTTAATCTGGTGCTTACTGCATTATATTTCAGAGAGGCATCATGTACCAATGCCACACAAGAAGACAGAAAACATGAGTACTAAAGATGATGAGGAAGCAATTATGTACATTGAAAATATCTTCAAAGTTCTGATGCTGTGGCCATTTACAAACTACAAAGATTGCTGTTCTACACCTGATCCCAAACCAGTTACTCACTGTAACAAATTGGGTTACTGGTTGAGGGGGTGAAGCAGCAACCCCAATCCTTGTGAAGTCAGAAGCAAACCTCAAATCATCCTGCGCTTAAACCTCTGTTAGCTTGGTACAGAGCGGTCAGGCTTAACATAGAGGCAATATGTTTACCTGGCATCCTTGGCATTGTTTTCCTCCTAACCTTTTTTCCTTCCATCTGACTTTGTTTCTGCTGACTTTAGAACTCAACTCCCTCACTGCTAACCAGTGCTAATGTGCTTGTGTACACCCCATAAACCATGTTGAATTGGCTTATACCCAATTGGCATATTTAATTTACTTGCAGTCACTAGTAAAGTGGCACTACCTGTTCCGAGGGCCTGTAAATTAAATGCTAGTAGTGGGCCTGCGGTATATGAGCAGTGGTTCTGCCATGTAAAAAAACATTTGGTTAAGTAGTATGTCCTTACAAAGGTAGGACCATCAATTAATGATTCAACAAACCACAACACTGACCATATATACAGACAAAAGACTCAACTAAATTGAAAAGTGTTAATCAATATATTAAAGAAAATCATATATCCTACGAAATTGGTGATAAACGACAGGACTGATACACAATCTACACAACTACAATAAACAATTTTTACGATACTCGTGACAAAAAAAAGGGAAAAGTGACTGAAGTGTCACTCTACACGTATCAACAATACAAAATATACATAACAAATGTAACACATAAAACATAAATTGACTGCGAAGCGTTGAATTAACAATGAAGAAAGCCCTAAAAAGACCTATGACATATCATCTTCATTATTTAGTAGGTCTGTTTGGGCAACAACGCTTATATTGTGAACGTCGACGTTTCGACCCCTTGATTAACTGTGTATTTGGAAGACATCACCGTGGGATCTTCATCAGGACTATAAATCAAATGTGTATAGCCTTATAGAGAGAATTTTCTCTTGGGGAATGGAGAAACGGGCAAGCCTCTGTATCAATCACTGATGATGACCTCAATAACCTGGACCGTTAGATCCAGGTGTCTGATCGATAGGAGCCATTGAAGGGCATTCCAAAGGTGTTTGGTGGTGAAGTTGTTGTGAACAATCTTCCTCCTCACAGTCCGGATATTTAAAAAATCAGGTGGAAATATAAGAAGCCAGTGCAGTTTGCTTAAACTTAGACTTGATAAATTGGTCTATTACGAAGAACAAAAAGCAACCCGTGCTTCCTTGGATCCTCCGGCGTCTCGCGCTGGCAAAGCACTGGCTGGCAAAGCACTTTCTGTGCCACCCATTTAAATAGAACTTTAAACATGTCTCAGGCCTGCCATTGCAGTCTGTGTGTGTACAGTTTTAAACTTCCATTTTGCCCTTGCAAAGTAAACCTTTTGACAGGCCGAAACCTTCCTTTTTAATACATATAAGTTACCCCTAGGTTAGGCCCTGGACAGCCCTGAGACCAGGGTGCAATGTATTTAAGAAGTAGGACATGTACTTTTAAGGTTTACATGTCCTGGTAGTCATAAACTCTTAGATTGTTTAAATGAGCCACGTAGCAGAAGAGATGCATCAGTTCCACAGGATCCAGAGGCTGGCAGAGAACCTTAAGTCGTCTTCCAAGGGTTCAGCACTGAGGTGCCACCACTTGGTAGGGTATACTCACAAATAGCAGAGTCCAGGTGCAGGTGCAGGTGCAAGGTTGTTGGAAGCCTCTTGTGTCCCTGAGGCTTCAGACCAGGCCAGCCAGCTAGCCCTTGCAGTCACTCTGGGTTCAAGAGATGCAGGTCCAGTCCTTCTCACCCAGGCAAGAGGGTAGCAAGCAGCAGGTCATCACAGTAGCGCAGCAGTTCCTTCAGAGCAGCAGCCCAGCAGAGTGGCAGTCCTTGTAGCAGCACAGCAGTCCTTCATTCTGGCAGAGTCTTCACAGGTCCAGAAGGTTACTGAAGTGGTAGTACTTGAGGTCCAGTATTTATACCCAGTTGTGACTTTGCAGTGGGGAGAAGCTTCTAGAGGCATGCCTTTGAATTGCACAGGTGCCTCGCCTTCCTGGCTCCAGACTAACTACAGGGGGTATGCAGCCCTTTGTGTGGAGACAGGACACAATCTATTCAAGTGTAAGTGGGGCTGGGTCGAGCTCCACCCTCCATCCTCCTATCCTGCCAGTGATGGCCCATCCAGTCATACCTAAGCTCCCCATTGTGACTGGCTGTCTGGGACGAATACATATAGTCCAACTGTCACCCACACCCAGTCATGTGACCCAGAGACAGTCTGCAGGCACCAAATGGCTGAGGCAAGAAAATGTCAACTTTCTAAAAGTGACAATTTCAGTATTGTCATTTAAAATCCAACTTCACCATTAGTTGAGATATTAAATTGCCATTCCAAGGACACCAAACATGAAGGGATTACCTATTTCCAATTGGAAATTATCACTTATAAAATGTAATAAATTAAATCCAATGTTATCCAATGGGAGAGGTAGGCCTTGTAGTACTGAAAAATGAATTTAGGAGTTTATCACTATCAGGACATATAAAACGTATAAAAAGTACATGTCCAACTTTTTAAATACACGGCGCCCTGCCCTCTGTGCTGTTCAGGGCATACCCTAGGGGTGACTTATTTGTATTAAAAAGGAAGGTTTGGGCCTGGCAAGAAGTGTATTTTGCCAGGTTGAAACAGCAGTTTAAAACTACACACACAGGCTGCAACGGCAGGCCTGAGACAGATTTGCAAGGTTTGTTGGGCGGCACAGGAAGTGCTGCAGGCCCATCAGCACTATTTTAATTTACAGGCCCTGGGTACATGTAGTACCGTTTTACTATGGTCTTACAGGTAAATTAAATGTGCCAAATGAGTATTGGCCAATTTTACAATGTTTTGAGGCAAGAACACAGGCACTTTAGCACTGGTTAGCAGTGGTAAAGTGCACTGAGTCCTAAAAGCCAACAAAACAGGTTCAGAAAACAGGAGGGTGAAGGCAAAAACATCTGGGGGATGACCCTGCAGAAAATGGCTAATCCAACACTCACCAGTCCAAGCCCAACAGTAAATCCCTGCCTGCAGCTTGTGCCATGCTATAGAATCAGTTGACTATATCGCTGTGTTCCATTTGTGTACTAATTCTGAGCTGCTTTTGCCAGTTATATGTGTTTGTTATCGACAGTATGCACCCAGGATCTGGAACAACTTCGAAATAGCCATCAGGACCGCTTTAACACTGCTCCAATTTAGGAGAGTTGAAGATGCACCCTTTTTAAGGATCACTACATCACAGCAGCGGTGAAACACAAAATGATGTCCTCCAGCAGAATGAGATGAGGGGCCCCCAATTCCCACGCATCTCACACATATCAATGTGGTGTTGGGCTAGGTCTTGGGCCTGAGGTGCTGCCCTGGAAGCGTTGAGGGCCCCCCAGTGCGGACGGGGCTGCAGAGGCCTGCGTTACGCCCCTGAATGAGAGTGCAGTAATGGGCCACCCCCCAAACTAACTCTCCTATCACTTTATGTATGTCTTTGACCCTCCACAGCACTCCACTGCCTACTTGCTAGGTTTGTATTATAGACATTCTACATATGTATATATAAAACGTGTGCTGCCTATGGGTCCATGTATTACATTACTCATGACAAGTTAAATGATATCACTGATGACTTCACAAGTTAAGAGAATGTGCTTCTTTTTGCGTGGTCACCTCCATTTTGTACTATTATTGATGGTTTTTGTACTTTGCACACTGGGCCACTGCTGACTAGGTCCCAGTGTTTGTGTTCTGACCCTAAATGTGGTGGAATTGGCAAACTTCCAATTTGCCTACTTAACTTTCCAGTAAGGCCATAGTATATGGTTTTAGGAAAATACACCTATGGCATGCAAATGTTACGTATCATCTGTGGACTGCAGCTGATGGTCCTTCCAGTAGGCTGATAAGGTAAACTAGGCTTCAGGCCTACCTGTGTAGATTGACTCCTGCAGATTTAAAGCCTGCAGGCAACACTAAAAATAACCCTTTTGGATGGTCAGGAACCCCACTTTTAAATATTAAGCTGGTCACTCCCTAAGTAAACCTTGTAGTCTCCAAGGTAGGGTGCTGAGTATTTAAAACTGGTAGATACAAGAATTTAGGGCCTGATTTAGAGTTTGGCCGAGAGGGCACTCTGTCTGAAAGACAACGGAGTACCCTCTTCGCCAAGCTAAGTTCTGCCGGCCTCATTTAGAGTCGGACAGAACTCCAATATGTCAGCGACGGATACTGCTCCGTCTACGCCGCTGAAATACACCTCTGACAGCAGACTGCTCACCCGATTTAGAGTGGCCACTCAAATGGCCAGTTTTCACTCTCAGTCACCACCAGGCAAAACCTGGTGGTGAGGGGCAGTGAAAACCTGTAAATGACTCCCTCACCATGGGAGAATTATCCCATGGTGAGTGGGTATTTTTTTGTTCTTCAAAATAGAAAATGTCACTCTGGGAATTTGTTTTAGAAAATATTGAATGTGCCTTATGGATTCATCATGTTGATTGATGGATCCCTTTGTCCCACTTGCAATGCATTGACAGAAACCGCCATGATGGTGGTTTCTGCTAATGCAAGACATATCTGCTGGGCCAGTGAGCATCTCTAAATTCGGTGAGTGGGTACCCTGTCGCAATCCATCAGGGCGATGGAGTAATTTACTGCTCCCAGAACAAATTTGGTGCCGCTGGGGAAGAAAGTACTGCTTATTTTCCTAAACACCCCCCTGGATGGCAAAAATGCTCCCTTCAAGGGCAAAAAGATTCAGCCATGGCCGATTTGCCTCATAATAGTGCACTGTGGGGTAGCTTTCAGTAAGGCAAGCAGAATGTGCTGCAAAATCGGAAAGGTTGCCCCTGCAAACTTTTTTTCTGTGTGGTTAGGAGGTGCCTAGGACTCACCTGCATCCAATGGATAGTAAATCCTACAAAAGTGAAACCTCAACCACATCTCATCCAAACATTTTCTGGGCCTGTGGAAGAACAGAAGAAGAATGGACCTGCTGTTTGAGAACTTTTTGGGCACCAGAAGGGCTGAACCTGCTCTCACTTGTACCCTGGAATAAGAAGTGGACTTTAGTGGTCAGCAGACTGACCTCTTGTGTGGCCGCAGGGACACAACAACCTGCAAGAAGCCTTATTCCTGAAGTGAAGGTAGAAATATTGGGCAGAATAAGGTGCAACAAGGCGAGGACTTTGGTGGCACTGAAATTGAAATTTCTCCCGCTCTGGGCTTTCCCTACCAAAACTAATGGCTTCAGGTGGACCTCATTCAATTGCTATTTGGCTTCGAGAAGACTTTGTCCGGGGCCACCCCACCTTGCTCTGCTGAAGGATTTTGACTTCCATTTCAGAGACTAAAGGCCTAATTTGGATCTTGGCAGACCCGGTCCTGCTGTTTTTTGTCAGCTTTTCCATGCACCTACATGGCGGTCTTCACACTCAATATAGATGCTGGCGGGTCTATAGACGATAGACTGCCTGAGTCCCACTGACTCCACCTGGATTTTCCTCCTGCATTGACGGCGCCATAGGCAAAAGTGGGTGTTGGAGGGAGCACAGCCAATAATTCCACGATGTGTCTTACCGTCAATGAAATTGTGCCAGGTAAACTTCCAAATCTGAGTTGGCAGTTCCGAAGGAATATAAGGTAAAAACTTATCTTAGCTACTTTTTCCCACTTCCCTTTCCATCCTGAACCCGTCCTGAACACGATCATCCAAGTCCTTCATTTGCAGCTGCTACTTAACCACGAAGCAAATCTACCCCATTCTTGACGGAATCGAAGCTAAGTTAAATTTTACTTGATTTCCACAGATTTGTCTGTTTAAATTTGGATTGCACTCGCGCATTTTTACAAATCTATGACAGGCATAGGCCCCGCCAGCACAACTATGATATCTAAATATTCTCGGCGCAATCCCGCCACCCTGATGGTGATTGAGTACTGTTAGTCAGCAGAGGAGTCTGCCGCATTGGCGTCGGGGAACAGTTTACTCAATAGGAAACAGTTTGTCGACACGGACAACGGATCAATCATCCAACATCGGGAATCCATCAGCTCAATGGAGTACGTGTAACCGCCACCACGGAGGGACAACAGGAGTCCCACCAAGATCTTAATCAGGCCCTAAGACAGACAGTAAAATCTTTCACAGGGCAACCCGTTTAGTGCATTTGGCCCACACTCCAATGAAGTCAACCTGTAACTGTGACTCGGTGAACAACAAACAGTGATTACTGATTAGCACTCTAGGACAACTGGATCCAAACAAGCAGCTTTAGGAGACCTGGAACCACACAGGGAGCTGTGAAAGAACTGGACCCTCACAGAAAGGGGTAAGAGAACAAAACTAATACAGGGGAGCTGTAGGATCCTTGGACCCACAGAGGGAGCTCTAGGAGACTGGATCCAAAAAGGAAGGTTTAGGAGAACTAGAACTATGGGGCAGATTTACAAGCCCCTTGCGCCTTCTTGCGGCGCCATTGCGTCACTTTATTTTGAAGCAACGGCGGAGCAAACAATGCGGCCTATTTACAACACGACGCATCTAGGGAGATGTGTCACGTTGTAAAGCCCTGCGCTACATTATACCTGCATCAGGTATAATGTCTGCAGGGTGGGCGTTCCGATGTAGGAAGGGCTCGTAAAAGTGACGCAGTGAAATCTTGTAGATTTCACTGCGTCACTTTTAGGACACCACTGCGTCAAAACCTTACGCCTGCTTGAAGCAGGCGTAAGGAGTGACGCAGCATGTTAGGAATAGGCATTCCTAACCATTGCTGGAGTTGCGTCGTGCTTGCGACACAACTCCAGCAATACGTCACTTTTGGGCCAACAGATGAGTCAGAATTTCTGACGCATCTGTTAATCCTTGCGCCATGGAGCACTGTATTGTAAATACAGTGCATCCATGGTGGCGCAAGGACATTTGACTCTGGCGCAAGGAAACTGACGCATCTATGCAGATGTGTCAGTTCCTTGTAAATCTGCCCCTACAAGAGGAGCTGTGGTGCAACTGGGCCCACATGGGCAGTCCAGGAGAAAGCCACCACATGCAAAGAAGCAACACTCTAGTTGCCCCAGCACAGATCAAATACAGATAATTTTATGACAAGGCACAGGTCTCATATTATGCCATCTTTCTTGCTATTTGTTTCAATGGCAGCCATTTTTTAAACAGAAATTCAAATTCAAAAACATTAAAGAAACTACAATAGCCAGCAGATTTAGGTGCTGGACTACCACCTTTATATTCACCGGTGTTTCATTAATCCTCCTTATATGTTCCTTGAATTATCCTGTTTTTCTCTGTCTTGCTGCTGGTAGTCAGTTAAGCTACGTAATGTTTTCCTTTCTCAGCTCGAATACTCAAATAAATTGTATTTGCTTTCAGTCACATTTATTTAGCGCCTAATAGGCTGTCAGTTCCTGATATGTTCATTGGTTGAGGCAGCTCTTACGGCTTGCACCACTAAAAGCCTTTAGAGTCCCTTGGACTAGTTATCAACTCCCTCACCTGAGTTGAACATGTTTCCTCACAGGACGCTCTAGAGAACAGTCGGAATCGAGCTGAGGCTCCTTGAGCTCAATTTTATTTCTACTTTGGATTGACTGGGATTCAGGGCCCACCCACAACTTACTAAAAAACAAGCCCTATCTCCTATAAGGAGTTTATAAATTGCAACTCCTTCAAATAACTTCTTTATTTCTCTGAGTGCATAGGCTTTATTTTCAAATTTCCATTAACCATGAGCACTAAACTAATGTCTGAATTAAAACAAGGGGAAGATGACATGGATATCAAGTGAGGAGGTTTCTGAAGGAAGCTTTACACAATTCATAAACTCTTTTGTTAAATCAGCTACAAACATTTACATGAAAGAAATTGGTCGAGGGATTGGTAAAGCTTTGACAGAGGTTATATTAGCCCAAACCAATCGTTGGTAGCTGCCGGTATATTCCTTCTAACACAGATAATCAAAGTCCAAACTTTCAGAAGGAGAATTTTCCAGTAAAACCTCCCAAAAAACATAGCCAAAGATGTATTCACTCAAACAAACAAGAGCCATTGGACTCAGCAGGGTATGTTGCTGGCAAGATGCTCACAAAACAGAAGGATCAAGAGGGAGTGTTTAAAGGCCATAGTGCATAGCTCCTACTGTGAAGATCTCTACCGTTGTCTTCACCCTCAGTAGTTATGTGTGTTGCTTCAACACCGGCAACTACTAGGATGCACAGAGCACCACAAAGTTGTAGCCCTGCACTTCCCTGCCCGAGGGGCTCAAGTTGATGCAACCCACCCAACTGTTGAGGATGGAGACAATGGTGGAGATTTTCACAGTCTTGCAGATCACTGGTTCTGCTCTTTACATCCCACAACAGATATTGCTCTTTCCAGTCAGCAGCAGAGTGCCTACAATAGATGGTCCTGAAGAATGCCTTGCTCATTCTTTATAGTGTTTGGATAAGGCAGACACACGGTGAACCCTGTGTTATGATTGGGTTGAAGATTTTCTCCCCTCGAGTTTTAATCCTATCCCTTGGGGACTCAGAATTAATTCAATTACTGGTCCACCACAAGGTAGTTTTAGTTTCATTTTTGTTCATATCTGCACTCTGCACCACCTGCCCACACCTCTAACTCACATAGGGACACCTCTAGACCATCCTTCGAAAAGCTCCCACCCTTCAGAAGAAGCTGTAGTCCCCACCATTATCCTTCTTTCATGGTGCGAGGAGGGACCGGACCCCATGATAAACCATGCCACCCAAGGGTCGGTGAGGGTTTTCATCCTAAAGAGAGGAATATGTTAAAATAAAGAATAAACTAGTGAGGTAGATATAAAATATTTCTGATGATATAAGAGCAAATGATGGGATTGGTTCATCTTTTGATGATTGTGGTGGCACGTGCACTACAAGACACACCTTAAAGGGGGTAGAACAGCACACTAGAAAAAGGAAATGCACATAGAATGGTAATGTAATATTCAATAATAACTCTGATGTGTTCATTTATTCCCCATAGGGTGGCCAACCGTCCGTAAATTTCATGGACCGTCAGTAATTTGGATCTCATGTCCGTTGTCCCTGATGATCCCTTTTACGGACGCCTTTTGTCCGTAATTTTGGGCTTTGCAGGGAACAGCACTGTTCCCCTGCGAGAAACCTCAGCTCCCTGATGGGGCCAGCTCGCACTCCTCTGAGCACAAGAGCAGTCCCACCCCGCCCATTGTCATTCTGTCTGCGGCTGATGATTGTCACATACAGAATGACAATGGGACAGTCTGGGCTGTTACAGCATGGGGTGGCCTCCTCCAGCCTCTGTCTAGGGCAGGGCCTTCTGTCAGATGAAAGAAATGTGCAAACACGCCAATGCTGCTACGTGAGAATACAGTTCATGAAAACAAGCTGGTGGAAAAAGTTAAAAAGAAGGGGCTAGAGTTCTTTCAGTCTCATCATTTTAGAACTGATGCATTTTCAATATTATATTCAACGAAGCCATGGTTTACTGATTTTTTATTTTATGCATCTAACAACCATTGACAAAGCCAATAGTTCTGGCTTGTTGTAGGTGTAACGTTACTTGTTGTGTTATATATCTGGATACAATGACAGAAGAGGCAAAATACCAGTTGGGTGGTACACTATACTAAGCACAGATTTTTAGCTTAGGTGTTTTAAGCCACGCCCTTAATTATATCGAACAGCCCCTTTGGAGATACCCCCCAGTTTTGTCATCCCACTTAGAGCACTGGAAACAACACCATGTCACAGTCAACTCATGGCCTGGCACTGTGCATCATTCATGACTTCCACTTTTTCAGATTGCCTATGTGTAGGGGCATAGTGAACCCTCCCCCCACCCCTTGCTTTAGGAACTACAGCAGGGGTGAAATTCTTGATAGGCCTCTTCTGTCTGCAACTCTGCAGACAAAGGCTCAGCTCATAATTAATATGAAAAGGTGGGCTTGTGAGTAAGTAAAGGGATGGGTGGATGGCTGGATGGATTAGTGAAAGGATGAATGGATGAATGAAAGAATGAATGGATGGATAATGAGAGAAAGGATGGATGGATGAGTGAGTGGAAGGATGGATGAAGGAAAAGGTAAATAGATGGATGTATGGGTGGATGGGTAGATGGATGGGTAAAAGGGTGGATGGATGAGTGAAAGGGTGGATGGATGATGGGTGAGTGAATGGGTGGATGGATGGATGAGTGAAATGATGGATGGATTGATGAATTGATAAGTGAAAGGGTGAATGGATGGACGGATGAGTGAAAGGGTGGATGCAAGGATGGATGAGTGAGTGAAAGGGAGGGTAGATGGACAAAAGGATGGATAGATGAGTGAAGGAGTGAAAGGATGGATGGGAGAAAGGATGGATGGATGAGTGAAAGGATGGATGAGTGACAGGGTCAATGGATGGATGAGTAGATGGATTGGTGTGTGGATAGATGAAAGGATGGCTAAGTGAAAGGGTCGATGGAGAGAGAAAGGGAGGATGGATGGATGACTGAAAGGGTGAATGGGTGGAAGGATGAGTGACTGGTTGGATGGATGAGTAAGTGAAAGGATGGCTGTATGGGTGAAAGGGTAAATGGCTGGATGGGTGAGTGAATGGATGGATGGGTGGAAGAGTGGATGGATGAGTGTACGGATGGATAGGGTGAAAGGATGGATAGATAATGGATGGATGAGTAAAAGGGTGGATGGTGGAATGGATGAGTGAAATGATGGATGGAAGGATACATGATGGATGGAAGGATACATGATGGATGGAAGGATACATGATGGATGGAAGGATACATGATGGATGGAAGGATTGGATGGAAGGATACATGATGGATGGAAGGATACATGATGGATGGAAGGATACATGATGGATGGAAGTTACATGATGGATGGAAGGATTGGATGGAAGGATACATGATGGATGGAAGGATACATGATGGATGGAAGGATTGGATGGAAGGATACATGATGGATGGAAGGATACATGATGGATGGAAGGATACATGATGGATGGAAGGATTGGATGGAAGGATACATGATGGATGGAAGGATACATGATGGATGATGGATGGAAGGATACATGATGGATGGAAGGATACATGATGGATGGAAGGATACATGATGGATGGAAGGATTGGATGGAAGGATACATGATGGATGGAAGGATACATGATGGATGGAAGGATACATGATGGATGGAAGGATTGGATGGAAGGATACATGATGGATGGAAGGATACATGATGGATGGAAGGATGAAGGATACATGATGGATGGAAGGATACATGATGGATGGAAGGATTGGATGGAAGGATACATGATGGATGGAAGGATACATGATGGATGGAAGGATTGGATGGAAGGATACATGATGGATGGAAGGATACATGATGGATGGAAGGATTGGATGGAAGGATACATGATGGATGGAAGGATACATGATGGATGGAAGGATACATGATGGATGGAAGGATTGGATGGAAGGATACATGATGGATGGAAGGATACATGATGGATGATGGATGGAAGGATACATGATGGATGGAAGGATACATGATGGATGGAAGGATACATGATGGATGGAAGGATTGGATGGAAGGATACATGATGGATGGAAGGATACATGATGGATGGAAGGATACATGATGGATGGAAGGATTGGATGGAAGGATACATGATGGATGGAAGGATACATGATGGATGGAAGGATGAAGGATACATGATGGATGGAAGGATACATGATGGATGGAAGGATTGGATGGAAGGATACATGATGGATGGAAGGATACATGATGGATGGAAGGATTGGATGGAAGGATACATGATGGATGGAAGGATACATGATGGATGGAAGGATACATGATGGATGGAAGGATTGGATGGAAGGATACATGATGGATGGAAGGATACATGATGGATGATGGATGGAAGGATACATGATGGATGGAAGGATACATGATGGATGGAAGGATTGGATGGAAGGATACATGATGGATGGAAGGATTGGATGGAAGGATACATGATGGATGGAAGGATACATGATGGATGAAGGAAGGATACATGATGGATGGAAGGATACATGATGGATGAAGGAAGGATACATGATGGATGGAAGGATACATGATGGATGAAGGAAGGATACATGATGGATGGAAGGATACATGATGGATGAAGGAAGGATACATGATGGATGGAAGGATACATGATGGATGAAGGAAGGATACATGATGGATGGAAGGATACATGATGGATGGAAGGATACATGATGGATAGGTTTGCAAATGGTTGAATATGTTTGGATATGGATGGGCTTACTTATATACTATTAGAACATTGGAATGTTGGGAGCTCCATTGAAGACAATGGAGTAGCTCGGGGCTTATAATGGCTGGTATAAGCCCAGCGCTCCAACGTTCCAATGTTTGTCTTGTTGTTTCTCCATTTTTAATTTAGAACATTCTACCCTTAGTGGGTGGAATGTTCTAATAGCCTTATAGCCCTTCTGCCTCAGGCTATACCAGTTGTTAAAGGCCCTCTCCCTCGTTATAGGCCCTCGCCTGCGGCTCAGGCCTATAACTCGGGATCAGGGCCTTTAACAACTGGTATAGCCCTCGGCAGTGGGCTATAAGGCTATATTGCGCAACCTCCTCTGATGTGTGTGTAAAACTTACCTTTTGTCCCGAAGTTTTGTCCTGAATTTTGACCTCCTGTCCTAAATTTTTGTCCTGAATTTTGACCCTTTGTCCTGAATTTTTACACTCACCGTCCTGAATTTGCACCCATGCCAGTTGGTCACCCTAATTCCCCAGACACAAACTCAGATCATTAAGCTAATTCTGCATTTATTTAGTTTCGTCCTTGCAAAAGTAAACTTAATAGAATGTCAAAATTCCCAAAAGAAAAAACAAGATAATTCTAGCTATGAAATTTGTGATAAAACTGGGAACCTTTCATTGATGAATCCTTATTATTTCATTGTCTTTCCTCAGAATGGACAACTATTGCTCATGTACAGGATGATATTAGTTCCAGAATTAGACATCCCTTAGACAAGTTCATAAGAAACAAACTGATTTTGGAGTCCCCCACCCAAGTTTTACTTAACCCTGTGATTGATTCAAAGCTTTTGTTCTTTTTTCTCTAAATATCATAAGGATCCTAAAATATGAATTGACAGAGCCTGGTCGGACTGCCAGGATAAGCTTTAGGCTCTGTGAGTCGCATCACAAAAATCTTTGAAATGGCTGAAGAAGCCAAAAGAGAGATTCCTGAGCATTGGCCTAGATAAACTGTCTAATTAGATATCAGTAATCTGGGAAACAGATGGAACAACGCAGGCTCAGCCACGCGTGTTCTGACAATGCAAGCGCTACCATGCTTGCCATAACCACGCATATGAATGGTTAAGGCAGTGCGTGGTCTGGCTGTTGCTGGGCGGAAGCAGGTAGGATCAGGAGAGCCAGAAAACGTGGTGAGGTAAGTGGGGCTGGGGCCTGGCTTTGAGGGGGTGCAGGGTAGTTTGTAAGGGGTTAGGGGGGTAGTTTTCAGGGCCTGGGGAGTTGAAGTAGTTTTCAGGGCTAGGGGGGTTGGGGTAGTTTACAGGGCTGGATGGGTCGGGTGGTTTACAGGGCTGGGTGGGTCAGGGTGGTTTACAGGGCTGGGGTGGGGTTGAGAAGGTTTTTGGACTCAGGGGCTCAGGGTAGTTTTTAGGGCTTAGGAGAGGGCGAGGTAGTTTAGGGCTTGGGGCAGGGAAGTTTTTAGGGCTGGAGGGGAGGGGGCTGAATTTTAGGAGGGGGGTAGATTTAGGTGTCAGCGCGGGAGGTTGGGGGGCTGTTTTAGGGCTCAGGGCGGGGGGAAGGCATTGGGTCGATTTTAGGGCTTAGAGGAGGGCGGGGTAGTTTTTAGGACAGGGGACAGGGACGTTTTTAGGGCTCAGAGGGGATGGAGTTGGTTTTCAGGAGGAAGGGGGGTAGGTTTAGGACTCAGGGTGGGGGCAGGGGTCAGGGGACAAGACTTACCTGTCAAGTCTTAACCACGGATATGTCTTTGCCATACATGCCTAAACAACGCATATTTTGATGTAAAGGCATGCGTGGTAAAGGCATATTCATGGTTAAGACTTACATGTTTGAGAATGGGTGGAACTAGCATGCATGGTAAACACATGTGTGGTTCCATCACAGCACTGAGTAATCTGCATAATTGGCAATGCAAATTCAGCCATATGTTTTAAGTGCCGCAAAAGCCTGCTTATAAATTAGACCCTAACTTTTTGGAATTACCATCAACTTTAGAAGGAGCAGAAGCAACTGGACTCCTTTTTGGAGACAATTTCATAAAAGAAACATCCAGATATGTGAAAATTGTAAGTTCTATTGACAAAGCACAATTTTCTATTAGAAAGGTTTTCGGCCAGCCGTTTTTGGTATGGCCCAGCAGAAGAGGCGTCTGTTCTGCTGGTCATTATCAATTCGATAACAGGCTCCAATGCTCCAGTTATAGAGGGTAGAATGCATAACTCTACAAAATAGCTCCTTTTTATCCTCAAAGACAGAGACATGGCAGAAGATGTTTGAGAGGCCAAAATAGGTATCCCAATGAAAACAGTAAGTTTGCAGTCTTTTCCTCTGGCATTAGAGGTTGAACTACTATGTTTCTCCAGTGTTGAATGCCAATCACCTCAGATCCATGGGTTCTTCGAATGGTTCAAGGGTACCAGATAGAATTATTTGAACATCCTATTCAAGTACACCATACACATATTATCCAGTTTTCCAAAGCAGAACCCTTACTTAGTAATCAGGAAATAAAAGCTCTCCAACTGAAACAAAGAATTCAGCAAACACAGGGGTATATTGATAAGAAAGTGGCTAATTGCGGGTTAGCTCCAAAATTGCTAGTGCCGCGTTCCGTCACTTTAGAAATGCAGGGATGCACTGTATTTACAATACTACAGCACACCCTTGCATTTCACCCTGCACTGGTGCTAAATTCAGCTGCTAGCACCAACGCAGGCACCATTGCACCATAGTGCAAGGGTGCCTGCGTTGAGGTGATGATTGTTTAGGTGCAGGAAGGTGTCCCTTTCTGCACATAAACAATCAATAATGGTGATTTGTAACTCCTATGTGTGCCGCATTGTGCAGCACACATAGAAGTTGCAAATCGTCATTTTTTTAATGATTCTTTATGTGCAGGAAGGGACATCTTCCTCCACATAAACAATCATTACCTCCCAGGTCCCTCCTGTCCTCGTCCCATTCATTAAAAGTGAGATATTACTATCTCACGACAGAAAAAAAGAACGAAGGAATGCTGGCCCTACCCCACCCCCTCCCTCTGGGAGCACAAAAGAGTACCTATCCCAGCATTCCTCCTGTTCTTTTTTTCTGTCTTCGACAGAATGAGACGAGGATGCAGGAGCTGGGGAGCTCCTGTTGGCTTACCTGCTCCGCTGCCGGGCGGTGGAGTGCTGCATGGGTCCCGCCTTTCTCCCTGCTGGGCTTGGGGATGTCGGGTGGATTCCCTCCGCTTGCCTCCGGATTGCGGGAGAATTCGGTTCTGTGCCTCCCGGTCTGCCGGGCACGCTGGGAGGCGCAGTGTTATGGTGTACGGCCGTAATTACTTACGGGGTTCGTTGCCTGACTTCCGGTTGAGGGAAAGTCCTGGAAGTCAGGCATGGCGGTGCCGGTCGGCGGTGTGTTGACTGTAATGGCATATAAAATGTGAGTACCGCGTAGCGGTTTTTAGGTGTATACATTGTTCATAACGTTTCCTGCATTTGTGGCATTTCAATTTCCTGGGGCTGCGTCCTGTGTGGAAGGAGCTCAGTTCTCGAGGACAGTTTAATCGTTTGCTTCACTGAGATACTGGTCGTCACAGAGGCAAGGTTCTGGGACCTGAGTGGTGGCATTCTGGTGAAGATGAGGAAACACTCGAGGAAGCGCAGGCATTTGGAGCGCTCCTCCTCCCCTTCTTCCAGTTCTTCTTCCTCCCCTTCTTCGGCACAGTCTAAGCGCCACAGGGAGGGGGAGGATGATCGTTTGAAGAGACTAATTAAGGAGACCCTAACGGAAATGGGGGGGTCCTCGTCCAAAGGGTCCCCCTCCTCCTCAATCCTCTCACTCATCTGATTCGGAGGAGGATTGGTTGGGGGATGCAGAACGGAAAGGCAACTATGTGGACAAAGACATGGTGCCTGATTTACTTCGTCATGTTAAGTCCAACATGGGGTTTCCGGATGATGAGGCACCCAGCACATTGGGGGGTTCTTTGCTGAGAGTTTCAGTGTTCTGCAGCTGTCGATGTTCCAGTCCACCCTTTCATTCGTGAGGTTCTGAAAGGGGAGTAGAAGGATCCTGATCGTATTTTACTTCCTAGGTTCATGGCAAAACTTTATCCTCTTCAGGACATGTCCAAGGAATTGCCGGACTCTATTCCGATCGATTCCTTTTTTGCGAGCCTCGTGGGTCACACCTCCTTGGCTGAGGATGCGGTGATCAAGGATCCGGTGGATAAAAAGGTGGATGCCTCCCTACATAAGGTATACTCTGGATCTCATCTGGCCTTGAGGGCCAGTATTTATGGGACTTACGTCTCGCAGTCCTTGATCTCGGATATCAAGGGGTTGTATCAATCCATGGATGACTCTTCCAACTGCTCCGGGTTGTTGGAGCACATCGAGAGACAGGTTGAGCTCCTGTCTGATATCTCCTTTGATGTAGTAAGGGTGTCGGCCCTTTCTGGAAGAGCAGGTGTGGCGGCTCGCCGCAACCTGGTCTTGAAGGACTGGAAGACAGATTCTGCTCAGAAGGCTTGTGCCATACGTCTGCCATTCCAGGGGACTATGATGTTTGGGGAGGAATTGGAGGGCAAATTACATAAATTGTTTAAAGAAAAGAAGCACTCTTCTTCTTTCAAGTAGCCCTCCGCTGCTCCTCCTTCCTCAAAATCTAAGTATTTTTTTCACCCTCCTTCTCGTAGGAATTTCTTTCGGGGTCACGGGAGGTTTTCGTCAGGGAGGGGTCGGGATAGGAAGGCTAAATCTCCACCACCTAAGCCTCGCTCCTGACTATATGACCGGAGCTCCAGAATTGTTGGTAGGCGGGTGGCTGCAGTTCTTTCTTCCGGCGTGGCTACAGTCATGTTCCGACATGTGGGTTCTGGACATTGTTTGTCAGGGGTACAGAATCGAATTTGCGGAGTCTCCTCCGGAGTCGGGGATTCGTCCGATTCCTTGGCCAAGCTGTCCGGTCAAGAGGTCGCAGTTGTCTCTGGGGGTGGAGTCTCTCTTGATGAAGGGGGCTATTCAGGAGATTCCTCCTCTGGAGGTGGGGAGGGGGTTTTACTCTCTGATTTTTCAAGTCCCCAAGGTGACGAGAGGGTTCAGTCTAGTACTCGATTTGAAGGCTCTCAACAAATTTGTGGTCCATCAGCCCTTCCACATGGAGACTCTACAGCAGGTGATTCTTCTGGTGCTCCCGGATCATTTCTTGTGCACCCTCGATCTCCAGGATGCGTACTATCATGCCCCAGTTCACCCTTGCTTTCGTCAGCACTTGAGGTTTTGCCTTCAGGGCCATCATTTTCAGTTTCAGGTCCTGCCCTTTGGCCTCCGGTCTGCCCCTCGGGTGTTTACCAAGGTGGTGGCCCCTCTGGTGGCTTATTTTCATCTTCAGGGGGTCCTCCTTTACCCTTATCTGGACGACTGGTTGATTCAGGCTCCCTCTCGGGAGCGGCTGCTGGTGGATCTAGAGGTGGTGTGTTCAGCATTGCAAACTCATGGGTTTCTTCTGAATCTGCCCAAATGTCAGTTGGAACCCTCACAGGACTTGATTTTCATTGGGCGCACTTTCGCACCGACCACAACAGGGTGTTTCTTCCGGTTTCTCGTGCAGTGACGTTCTGTTCACTTGCTCTGAGGTTTTTGGAAGGGGGCTCATTTCCGGTCCGTCTGTGGTTACGGCTGCTGGGGCTCATGGTGGCAATGGTGTTTACGGTGGCCTGGGCTCGTTTTCCTCTCAGGCCTCTGTGGTTCTATCTGTTGGACCATTGGAACCCATTGGCCCGCAATCTGGTTCTTCGTGTTCCAATGGCCCCTTCCCTCATTCCTGCTCTGCCCTGGTGGACTTTGTCGGACCATCTTTCTCAGGGGCTGCCGTTGCAGTCCTCCCCACCGGCTGTTCTGATGACGGATGCCAGTGCCTTCGGGTGGGGGGAGACTCTGGATTCCAGGTCTCTTCAGGGTCGTTGGTCCCTTCAGGAGGGGCAACGTTCCTCGAACCTCTGCGGTCTGCTCCATTGTTGTCTCTTCCGCGGCTTCATCGGCGGTATGGAAGTTGAAAGGCAGGGGTGGCGGCGTAGGGGTTTCCCTGAGCATTTAGCTTTGGCTCTGCAACAATCTCGCAGGCCTTCTACCTTGAAATCTTATGGCTGTCATTGGGGGAATTTCCAGCGTTGGTGAGGGGTGCTGGGGTTGTCCCCTCTGGTTTGCTCTCTGCCTGAGGTGCTTTAGTTTCTTTGGGAGGGCTTTGAGAAGCGGTTGGCGGTTTCTACATCGAGGGCTCAATGGGCTGCGATTAAAGCCTTCCGTTCCCCTTGGGGGAATTTATCGGATGTGGATGATCTGGTCTCCCGCTTACTGCGGAGTTTCTCGTTGACCCGGCCTGTGGTGCGACTTTCTTTCCCTTTGTGGGATTTTCCCCATTGTTTTAAGGGCTTTGGTGGCTCCTCCGTTTGAGCCTTTGTCGGAGGTGGATGTCAAGTTTCTGACTTTGAAGGTGTTCTTTTTGGTGGCCATTACTTTGGCTCATCGCATTGGTGAGTTGGGTGCTCTGTTGGCCCGGGAGCCATTTTTGTCATTCTCTGAGGATGGGGTGGTGCTTCGGTTGGATTCGGCCTTTGTTCCCAAAGTTGCTTCTCAGTTCCATTGTTCTCAGGAGTTTGTTTTACCTACTCTGGAAGCCGCTCCTGTGTTGGATGATGATCTTCCTCGGCCTTTGCTGGATGTGTGCCGTGCTTTGCGGATTTATCTTGACCGTATGAGTGCTTTTCGGAAGTCTGAGTCCTTGTTTGTTTCCTTTGGAGTGGCCTCTCGTGGGGGTAAGGCTTCTTCCTCTTCGATTGGTCGTTGGCTGAAGCAGGTCATTATGCTGGCGTTTTCCCTTTCTGGTGCCCCTCCTCCGGCTGGTGTTCAGGGGCATTCTACTCGGGGGGTGGCTGCTTCCTGGGCAGAGGTTCGGGGAGTGTCTCTGGCCGAAATCTGTAGAGCGGCTAATTGGGCTTCCTCTAACACTTTTGTGAGGCATTATCGGATCCACCTCGACAACCAACTGGACCCCAACACTACATCCCTCCTGGACAACCTCCACAACATCGGACTTCACCAAATCGTGACCGAACCCACGCACTCAGCAGGACACACCCTTGACCCCCTCTTCACAACAGGAAACTCCATCACCTTCAGCCACACCACCGAACTCCCATGGACTGACCACCGATGCGTCCACTTCACCTTCAGAACACCCAACATCCACAGACACCGGCACCTGCCCCCACGAAGAAACTGGACCAAAATCACCAACGACCAGCTCACCTCCTCACTCAGCAACACCACCCCAACCATCCCGGAAAACGACAACCCCAACACCACAGCCCAAACTCTGCACAGATGGATCTCCGACAGCACCAACACCATAGCCCCCCTCAAGAAAAACAACAACACCCACGCCAAGAAAGCCAGATGGTTTACCACCGAACTTCGAGAGTCCAGACACACTTGCCGCCACCTCGAAAAGGCCTGGAGGAACACCAAATCCACAGAAGCACATGACAACTTCAAAGCCGCTACCAACGCCCACCACCAACTCATCCGAACAACGAGAAAAAAGCGATTGAAGACAGAATCTCCACACACGCACACAACAGCAAAGAACTCTTCAACATCATCAAGGAGTTTGCCCAACCCACCAGCGAGTCGGCTGACATCCCTCCCTCACAAGACCTCTGCGACAAACTCAGCACCTTCTTTCACCACAAAATCAAGAGCATCTATGACAACTTTGACGAAGACAACCTACACACTGAACCCCCACCAACCACCCCTGACACCCTGAAGCCAGCGATTGACAAATGGACAGCCCTCACCACCGAAGACACACGGAAGACGATGAAGTCAATCCACTCCGGGGCCCACACGGACCCCTGCCCCCACCACATCTTCAACAGAGCCGCAGACACCATCGCACCCATACTCTGCCACACCATCAACCGCTCCCTGGCGACCGCCTCGTTCCCCGACAACTGAAAACACGCCGAGGTCAACCCCCTCCTGAAGAAACCCTCGGCGGACCCTCCGACCTCAAAAACTACAGACCCATCTCCCTGCTCCCGTTCCCAGCGAAAGTCATCGAGAAAGCCATCAACAGCCAACTCGCCACATTCATCGAAGAGCACAACATCCTCGACTCCTCCCAATCCGGCTTCAGAAAAAAACACAGTACGAAAACCGCCCTCCTCGCCACAACAGACGACATCTGCACCCTACTGGACAAAGGAGAAACAGTAGCCCTCATCCTCCTCGATCTCTCAGCGGCGTTCGACACAGTCTCCCACCGCACCCTAATACGCAGTCTCCACGACGCAGGGATCCAGGACACGGCCCTCGACTGGATCCGCTCCTTCCTCTTCAGCAGAACGCAGCGGGTCAGTCTCCCCCTTTCCTCTCAGACCCTACACCAACCACCTGCGGAGTCCCTCAGGGGTCCTCCCTCAGCCCTACACTCTTCAACGTCTACATGGCTCCGCTCGCCCCCATCGTCAGAACCTACGGACTCAACATTGTGTCATACGCAGACGACACCCAACTCATCCTCTCCCTATCCAACGAACCCAACACCGCCAGACACAACTTTCGAGAAGGCATGGAAGCCGTCGCCAGATGGATGAAAAACAGCTACCTACAACTAAACACCAACAAGACAGAAGTACTCATCATGGGCCCAAACCCCGACATCTGGAATGACACCTGGTGGCCCCCCGCCCTCAGAAACCCGCCCACCCCCACGGACCACGCACGCAACCTGGGAATCATCCTGGACTCCGAGCTCAAAATGGACTGCCAGATCAACCCCGTCTCGGCCTCCTGCTTCCACACCCTCCGCCTACTACGTAAGACCTTCAAATGGATCCCCCTCAAACACAGAAAGACCGTCACTCACGCCCTGGTCACCAGCAGACTCGACTACGGCAACGCACTCTACGCCGGAATAAACAAAAAACTCACCCGCAAACTACAGAACATCCAGAACGCCGCCGCAAGACTGGTCCTCAACCTGCCAAGACACTGACACATCTCCCAGCACCTGCGCACACTCCACTGGCTCCCCATTGAGGCTAGAGTCACTTTCAAGATGCTCACCCATGCACACAAGGCCCTCCACGACACCGGAGCAGCATACCTGAACAGCCGACTCAAATTCCACGCACCCCAAATGACCCTACAATCAGCCCCTCTCTCCTACGCCATGGTCCCCCGCACCAGGATAACCAGATCGGGAGGCCGTTCCTTCTCCTTCCTCGCAGCCAAAGCCTGGAACGCCCTTCCGCTCCACCTCAGACAAACAACATCACTCCCCATCTTCGCCAGAAACCTCAAAACCTGGCTCTTCGACAGACGCCCTCCTTAATGGACTGGAACCTGCACCCCCCCCCCCCCCACCCCCTTGAGACCCTTACGGGTGAGTAGTCGCGCTATAACAAACGTTTGATTGATTGATTGATCCAGAATCTGCTGGGGGATGATGCTAATTTTTGTTTGGGGGTTCTGCGGGCTGTGTGCTCCTGAATTTATCTGCCCGTTTCTTCAATAAATCACTTGTTGGCAGTCCTTTTTTTGTCCTGGTGGTTTGTTGTTGATGAATGCCGATGGTTGCTTGGGTATTCTCACTTTTAAGGAATGGGACGAGGACAGGAGGGACCTGGGAGGTAAGGTAATGCCCTATTACTTACCGGTAATCTTCGTTACTCCTGGTCCCGTTGTCCTCGTCCCATTCATTAAAAGGTAAGTAATAAGGCATTCATGGCAGTTTGCTGTTTCTATGTGTGCTGCACAATGCAGCACACATAGAAACAGCAAAAACGAGGAGAGATAAAGCATTTCTCCTCGTTTTGCCATGTTAAGACCAGATTTCCCTGGTCTTAATTTTGGTGCTGCCTCCTATTCAGAGGCAGATTAGTACTCTCTTCATCTCAGAATCAACAGCAATTGGCAATTATATATCCCAGTATTTCAAATATTTCCAGAGACATGGGGTTTATTCTTAATAGACCTGTTCACCTCCAGACTGAACGTCAACATCAACTTTCCCACTTCTTCAGTTGGAGGCCAGACTTCTAGCTCTAGCATCCTATGCTTTTCTCCAGTATTGAAATCAGGGGTTACTTTATGAGTTCCCACATTCCTGATCTCTCATTCTCAGCAAAAATCAGAAGGAACATTATTTCTCTAGTAATAATAACTTGATTTTGGCCTTCCCAGATCTTGTTCTTGGATCTCCTTCAAATATTTATGGACATACCTTGTCTTCTTCCCAGCTTACCACATCTCTTAAGAATCCCAAGATTCAAATACACAACCTAATAAACATCAGGCACCACCTAAAGGCATGTAAAGTATCAAGCTAGCATAGTCTGTCCTGGAACTTTCGTCAGCTACTCTCACATTAATTTCCGAAGCTTGGGCTCCAGGAACCTTCAGGGTTTATAAATCAGCCTGGAAGTCTTGGACACACGTCGGTGTGTGGAATCAAATTGGATCGCTTTCAGGCAAATATTGCTGCTATAGCCAATTTCTTGGGGTCCCTTGATGCTTTAAGGAAATCTTAAAGACTGGTGAATACACATAAACTGTCAATTTATTTGCATTATTAGCACATTCCTGGAAGCCGGTAGGGGAACATTCTCTAATGTACAAATTACTCAATGGAATAAGTATCCCTCCTTCTCCTAAATATTCTTTATTATGGGATACAAATGTTCTTCTGATGTTATTTCTATCTTGGGCTTGTAACTCTGCATTGTCTCTTAAAGCCTTACCAGCAAAATGACCAACGCTATTATGTCTCATTTATTTGAAAAGAGTTCCTGATGTGAAAGATTTGGATATTTTTGCTTCACTCAATCAGGTTGAAAGAGACTGTACGTACATTTCAGCAGTGGAGAATACTCTTTGTAGTATGATGCTTAAAGAAATACAAATACAGAACGTCTTCTCCCAGAACCTCTAGGAATCAACTCTTCATTTCTATTATTAAGCCTCACTCTCCCGTGTCTTCTCAAACCCTCCTCCGTTGGGTCAAGTGGTTTATGTATCAAGTGGGAATTGTTGTTTCTATCTTTGGGTCCTCATTCTTCTAGTTGGGCCATTGATTCCAAGGCTTACTGGTCTGGCTGTAGGCTTGAAGAGATACTGAAAGCAGCTGACTGGTCTTCAAATTCTAGGTTTAAGACTTTTTATTGTGAACTTGTCTCTCATGTATCTTTGCTGTGGTTGAGTTGCTTTAAAGCAGCATAATATGAGCCTCCTGTCTTGACATATCTCACGGAAAGTTCTAGTGTTATTAATGACAAACAGGTAAGTATTATCCCTCCATTTCCCATACTGAATGAATAACTAGTTATACCCCCATTAGGAAGAGTATTAAGGTTTTCTTTCCTTTTACCAATTCCACAATCAAGGATTCCACAGGCTTCTTGGGGAACCCTCAGAGCATCAAGAATGGACAGCATCTACACAATTAATTGGTCCAAATCAGTGATCGTCCCGTTATCCGGTCCCCCTCCTCGGGTCCCTTCTCGGTGCTCCGCCCCGATAGTGACTGAGGGCTTCAAATACCTAGGAGTCTATGTTACAAGAGACAAGAAGGCTTTCTTCGACAGGAATCTTGAACCTCAGTTGGCCCGTCTGCGCGCCGACGTGAGTCATTGGCGCTCTCTCCCACTCACTCTCATGGGCAGAGCGGCCTTATTTAAAATGCTGACATTACCGAAACTTCTCTACATCCTACAAAATACACCCTATCCGGTCCCCCCGAGCGTGTTCAAACGAATATCACAGGAACTACGTGCACTGTTGTGGGACAGGGGATCCCCTAGAATCGCGCTACACAAGCTGCACAGGGGTGTGTATTATGGGGGGCTGGCACTTCCAGATGTCAAATTATATTACTGGGCCTCGCAGCTCCAAGTGGTTAATGACTGGGTCGATGCGGATAGTAGCGATCCCGCATACAGAGTAGATAGGATGGTTATGCCTGGGGGCAGTTGTGAATCGCTCCTTTACGCACGGAGATTGCAGAAAGGGTGGCCCGAACACACGAGAGTAGTGTTGCAGTGCTGGAAGGAGGCCAATAAACTCCTAGGCTGGGCAGATGCATTAACCGGGAGAACCCCACTGTGGATTGGTGAGCAACTGCGGGAGGTGTCTGCTCTAACAGGGTTTAAGGGGTGGAAGCTAATCGGCATTGAATACCTAGGTGACATCTGGAAAGGGGACTCCCCCCGCTCCTTTGACTACCAAAAGGAATATAACCTCCACCAATCGCAACAATATCATCATATGCGACTCCTACACGCCCTTAGGTCACACATACCAGGTGATGCGTCCATTCTGGAGTACTCCCCAATGGAAGACAGGTTGTTACTGGACCCCATTTTGGCAAAACCCACGTCCACGATCTATCGTAAACTAATAAACAACCTACCCGACCCCCTGACCGCGCTTCGGTCGGCCAGGGCCAAAGATCTTGGAGAAATTGATGACGAGGACTGGCAAGATGCGATACAGAGTCCTAGGGAAATCGCGATCCGCGCAAGGTTCCGACTGGTGCAACTGAAAATCCTTCACCGCACATACTACCCCCGTACACATCTTTTTACATGGAAAAAGAGCCCCTCGGCACTATGCTTGAGGGGTTGTCAACAGGAGGGCACTTTCTTTCACATATTGTGGGAGTGTCCAGAGATCATCCCCTTCTGGACGAGGGTCACTGATGTAATGTCTAGGGTGGTGGGGGAGACGGTTCCGTTAGAGCCTAAGTGGCTTCTGCTAATGATCAAAGGGGACACTGACTGGTCCAGATACACGGAAATGTGGCTAGCTCTGGCAGCGGGAGTGGCGAAACTGAATATTGCTCGGGGATGGGGAGCGCAGATACCCCCGCAGTGGGAGGAGTGGGAGCGGCACCTTGACTGGTGCCAGAGGGCCGAAGAAACTGTATACAAAAGCAGAGGGTGTACCAAGAAATTGAAGAAAGTGTGTGGTCACTGGCGGAAATACAGAAACTCAGGGGCGACCTTGGAGGAGTGAGAGGGATGAAGATGGTTGATTGTCCTCGATGTTCCCAATTACTGATGATATGGTTCACTATTGTGATATCTCCAAATATGCCTCATGAATACTGTATTGTACTGAATGGTCTCTTGCACATTGTTAATAAAAAAAAGATTTACAAAAAAAAAAAGAATGGACAGCATCTTTAATACTCAAGAGTATGTGTAATTTTTCCATCTCTACACGGATGAACTGCTCCATGAACCAGGTAAGAGGAAGGCCAGGATGATTCAGGGACTATATATAGAGGACTAAGGAAACAGCTGTGAATGTAACAGTGGTAGTTCAGCACCTAACCCTACTGGGTATTGTAGTTTCTTTAATGTTTCTCATTTGGATTGCTGTTTCAAAACTGACTGCCTTTGAAATAAATGGCAAGAAAGACGGCAAAATATTCACTTTCTTTGATAATATTAGAACTTTCCTACATGAATATTTGAAAAATCTACATTTTATATTCTACAATCCAAACCAGAACATGTTGCAGTCGTTCGAAGGTCATATGTCTCACAGACAGTTTAGCATTTGACAAATAAATGACCTTCAAATACAGAGTGGGGAAGCCCCCACGTTCCTGCCTCGAAAGGTTGTCAAACAGGCAATGGAATTCAGAAATCTGGCTATTTAAGTGAAAGAAGTTTCTTTCATTGAGGAGGGCGGAAGGAGGGCAATGCATTGCAACCTCAGATTACACCCTGCAGCATTCTCCATTTATGCAGTTTCTGCAAGAAAATACTTATGTTCAGGCATTGAACTTCTTAAGACATCTTATAACTGTTAGCTAGGGGTTTGTGAAAGTTTGCTTAATTTCCTTTTTGCGTATTTACATAAAGGTTAGGGAAAATCACACAAAATTTCATAGACGTATGCATAAAATAAATGTAGCATTTAACACTATTTTAGCATGAAATGTACCCTCCCCTTCATTGTGGATATGAGGACTCATTTTGTACTAAATCAAGCAGCACAAAAAAACCACAGGTGCCCAAAACATCAGCCACCTGCGTGCTGTTTGCTGACGTTATTCTTTGATCCCACAACAGGGTTTTACCTGAATGGGGTTGAAATTACATGACGTAGCCCAATGGTGTAATTTTGAGAAATTTGCATAGCTAATTAATGCCAAGTGCCAAAAATGACGCAAGATTACTCCGGTGTAAAAATAAATAAATTCAGGGACATATTTATAAAAATGACGCAGTGCAGCAAAGCAAGTCACCTTGCTGCGCTGTGTGATAAGGAACAAGCTGGAATGTGCCATTTTTCACATACTACAGAGCATTCCTGTCTTTTCCCTGTACTGGCACACAATATGCTGCCTAGTGCCAATGCAAGCACCCTTGCAACATGGTGCAATTGTATCTGCGTTGTAAGCAGGATTCTTATTGTTCAGGAAGGTGTTCCTCTGAGACTTTATCTTCTTTCTATGTGTGCTGCAGAGTGCAGCACACATAGAAAGAGGACGTAACGAGGAGAAATAGAGATATTTCTCCTCATTATGCCTCACCTGGAAAGGCGTAGCATTTTGATATTTTCCAGGTCTACCAGCAATGGTAAATCTGGAAATGCGCCAAACCCCTGGGTGGATGAGTGGGAACACCCACAATCCACCCATGGAACGCCTCCACAGGGCAAAGTTACGCAATGCAGCGATTTGTGCTGTGTTGGGTCACTTTAGATTTATGAAGCCACGCAATTGGGCCTGGCATAGCTTGATAAATCTAACTCTAAGAGTTGTGTTGCCCTTGCACACCCTTGCATGGTGCAAGGGTGACACAACTCTTAAGTTAGCTATTTAATAAATATGCCCCATAGCTTGGACCTTGTTTAACCTTCAGATATGTACAGTGAACTGATGTTTCCAGGCCTGGACTCTGTTTCCAGGCCTGGACTCTCTGCTGTTCACACCCAGATATGTACAGTGAACTGATGTTTCCAGGCCTGGACTCTCTGCTGTTCACACCCAGATATGTACAGTGAACTGATGTTTCCAGGCCTGGACTCTCTGCTGTTCCACCCAGATATGTAAAGTGAACTGATGTTTCCAGGCCTGGACTCTCTGCTGTTCACACCCAGATATGTACAGTGAACTGATGTTTCCAGGCCTGGACTCTCTGCTGTTCACTCCCAGATATGTACAGTGAACTGATGTTTCCAGGCCTGGACTCTCTGCTGTTCACACCCAGATATGTACAGTGAACTGATGTTTCCAGGCCTGGACTCTCTGCTGTTCACACCCAGATATGTACAGTGAACTGATGTTTCCAGGCCTGGACTCTCTGCTGTTCACACCCAGATATGTACAGTGAACTGATGTTTCCAGGCCTGGACTCTCTGCTGTTCACACCCAGATATGTACAGTGAACTGATGTTTCCAGGCCTGGACTCTCTGCTGTTCACACCCACTCTTCTCTGCAGAGTTCTTCTCAGTGAAAGCACTTTGGGAAGTTGAGACAACTCAGTGAACGTAATTAGAGGACGCTGCACTTCTTGTATCAAAACCTGAAGAAATGCAACATCCTGATGATGTATTACAGGGCACACATAAAACAAATAGCCTCTACATAGGATGCTTCATTTTATGTGCTTGTCTACACCTCACTTCATATCTTTAATACATGTTACCATTCAATTCTCAGGATTAAGTCTGAACAAATAATTACAGCATAAACCTTTACTTACCAGAAGACTACTCTGGAAGAAGCACAGAAGAGAAAATGCATTAATGACAAGTGAGTCACATATAACAAAAAACCAAAAACATTTCCTGTCCTTGATATTGTAAACTTACCATACGTTTGCAGCAGCAGGGAATATAATACGTACACTCCTATACTCCTACATTGATCTGATTTTAGCATTACCACATTTTTCAGGGCAAACCGTGCGCTAAGACTACCTGATCCGAGTCAGGGGGAATTGGCGGTTTTTGCACAGCTGCCAAAACCGCATGCGATTTTCAGCATCTCATGTGTGTAGCGCCTACCCAAGAAGTTCATCTGGTAAAACTGTAGAGCCATAAGCTGTGTGGGAGGATTAATCTTAAAAGCAGCACCCACCCAAAAGAAGGTCTTACTTCAAAACCCAGAAATATCACTCAAATTAAATTTTCATACGGGGAACTTCCCAATATACAAAAAATATTATCTATAAATGAAATGCAACTTTAAAAATATTGCAAAATATATGAATAAGCCATCAACCCATAACACTACCTTAATGTACACAGCATTGAACACCTGAATACCATTATGAACAAAAACCACACACAGGTAAGAACAATGAACTCCCGGGGCCTCGTAGGAATTCAGGCACATATTTATAAAGACTTTGTATTGTGCTTGCGTCACGCAATCAATCAATCAATCACCAATATTTATAAATCCTTTGCATTGTCCTTGCGTCTCGCAATCAATCAATCAATCAATCACCAATATTTATAAAGCCTTTGTATTGTGCTTGCGTCACGCAATCAATCAATCAATCACCAATATTTATAAATCCTTTGCATTGTCCTTGCGTCTCGCAATCAATCAATCAATCACCAATATTTATAAAGCCTTTGTATTGTGCTTGCGTCACGTAATCAATCTATCAATCACCAATATTTATAAATCCTTTGCATTGTCCTTGCGTCTTGCAATCAATCAATGAATCAATCACCAATATTTATAAAGCCTTTGTATTGTGCTTGCGTCACGCAATCAATCAATCAATCACCAATATTTATAAAGCCTTTGCATTGTCCTTGCGTCTCGCGATCAATCAATCAATCACCAATATTTATAAAGCCTTTGTATTGTGCTTGCGTCTCGCGATCAATCAATCAATCACCAATATTTATAAAGCCTTTGCATTGTCCTTGCGTCACACAATCAATCAATCAATCAATCAATCACCAATATTTATAAATCCTTTGCATTGTCCTTGCGTCACACAATCAATCAATCAATCGCCAATATTTATGAAGCCTTTGCATTGTCCTTGCGTCACACAATCAATCAATCGCCAATATTTATAAAGCCTTTGTATTGTGCTTGCGCCACACAATCAATCACCAATATTTATAAAGCCTTTGCATTGTCCTTGCGTCACACAATCAATCAATCAATCACCAATATTTATAAATCCTTTGCATTGTCCTTGCGTCACACAATCAATCACCAATATTTATAAAGCCTTTGCATTGTCCTTGCGTCATGCAATCAATCAATCAATCAGCAACATTTATAAAGCGCACGGCTACTCATACAGTGTCCCGGCGCTACAGGTTGAGGGTGCTGATGACAATCATGAAATACTGAATTGAAAAACCACATTTTCAGCGTACATTTGAAAGGCCCTGCATCTTCGATCATCCGACGATGCTTGAGCAGAGAGTTCCAACCCATCGTTGCCATCACAGCAAAAGAGGAATCACCCCATCTTCTCTTCTTAGTTTTAGGCACAACAGTCAACAGACCGTCTGAGCAGCGAAGAGCTGTAGAAGGCTGATATTGCGGGAGCCTCTTACAAAGATATTAAGGTTCATGTCCGTAGTAGGCTCTATGTGCTAACATCAGTCCTTTAAACTGCACTCTTGCCTTAATGGGCAGCCAGTGCAATTCACTAAGATGCCTTTGAATGGAAGTATACTCAGGAATCCTGAGCAGGAGCCGAGCTGCCACATTCTGTACCAACTGGGGTCTCCGAGGGAGACCCCAGTAGAGAGCATTGGCATAATCCAGCCATGAAGTTATAATGGCATGGATCACCAACTTCTGGTAGACAGTAGGTAAGACAAACAAAAACTACCTCAACATCCGCAGGAGGCCAAAGCATGGTGGCACAAGTACAATGCAAAGGTTTCAGTAATATTTACAAGGCCACGCAAAGCCTGTTTTGCGTGACCTTGTGTGGCTTTGTAAGGAAATGTAACGCAAGGCAGCTACTTGTGCTGTGTTATATTAAATTGCAATGAGGGAGGCGTTTCATGGGTGGAGCATGAGCATTCCCAAGCATCCACCCATTTTTTTTGGCACAATCCCAGATTTACAAAAATGTATAAACCTGGGAATGTGTCAAGGTGTGTGGTATAGAGATAAGTAGGTAGAATGTTAGTGTGGGGTGGAATGTAGAACATAGAATCATGTGACCAGGAGATAAGGGAGATCATCTGGCTTTAGTAGTTGGAGGGGCTGTGAGCTATACGATTCCACACGCTGGCACCGCTCCTTGTGAGGATCTTATTCTACAATAAATAAGTTCTCTTAAATCCTCACCCACACTGAAGTCTCCTGCTTTCCAACAATCGCAGCGAAGATGGGATGGAGCGGTGCTGACAGTCAGTGCTGGAGGTTGCAATGGGTAATTGAAGGAGTCTGCGCACCGATGTACATTCCACACAAGATTCTTGGGGGTGCCTGGTCCCGGTGTATTGTTGCATAACAATAGGGTATACCCAGTATGCAGCTGGACCTGGGCTAATGATAGTATGTACAGCAGGTGGTCCAAATGACCAAAGTGCTGCTCAAAGAGAACAAAACCTAGTAAAACACCCACATGTATTAAATTGAACAATACCAAGGTTAGCTTTTGTAGGAAGGTGGAATCTGACTATATGGTTGCCCCCACTTTTTTTATGGTGTTTTGCTGGTTTATGACTTAGTTGGACTGGGATCCTGCTATTCAGGGCCCCAGTCTATCTGCTTTCTCTGTAAAAGGTTTCCATGTGCCTTAGGCACATCTCTGATTGGAATCTGGAGTGCCCTTATAAGTCCCTAGTATATGGTATACTATGTACCAAGGGCATAGGTACCTCAGAGGCCTACCAGGGGCTGCAGCATGTATTATGCCACCCTGGAAGGCCATCCAAACTGACACCACAGGTCTGCTACTGCAGCCTGGGTAGGGTGGTGCATGCACCCCTTACTGTGATATAGGTTACCTATATCACTAAATACATACACACATATAAACCTATAAGTCACTCCTAAGGCAGGCCTTATCAATCCTAAAGGCAGAGTGCATGGTTCCTATGTGAGAGGGTGCCCCTGCATGAGGAGGGCCCCTCTGCAGCGTTCGGAGACCATCTCTGATGCTGTTTGTAGTGCAGCCTGACCATATACTCTTAAGCGCATTATATCCTCGCGGTAAAATGCTAACTTTGGAATGGCTGCACCTAAACATGTCGTGTTTGGTGTCAAACATCTTGGAATACTACCCCCGCCAATCCTGGCGGCGGGGGTAGCATTCCACCCTTCTAGAGGGAAAGACATGTTAACTCTGGCTTACCCGGTAACTTCTTTCTGAAGCCCTGGCATCACAAAATGGATGCTGCTGCCACAGACACAAGTCTGGCCTCCTGCTGCTGGACGAAACTCCGGCAGGGGAGGCCTGGACAATAGGTTTCCTGTTGCAGGGAGGTGTGACCACCTCCCCAGACAGGATAATGTGTATTGGGGCTGGGTGGGTGCACTCTTAGAGTGCTTTGAGGTCCTGCACTGGGGGAGCAAAAGGCTCCTCTGTGCATATGCCAGTTCAAACCAGCTCAGGGGCTACCTGCCCCTGCTCTGGCGCGAAACTGGACAAAGGGAAGTGGGTGTAGCCACCTCCTCCTTGACCCTCCCATAGGTGGGGTCATAGAGTTAGTCCCTCCCTGTTTTACTGGTTAAAATGGGGAACCCTTGCCACAGCAAGATTAGATAACCCCTGGACGACACTCTACAGAAGAATCCTGGCCCTTCGACGTTCCACTACCTTTGGAAGACAGAAGAATCTCCCTTGGAGTCAAGGAGTGACTCCCCTGCTTGGCAGGCACCAAAAACGACAACGACGGTCGCAAACTACGCCGCTCCCGCCGGAGTCCGAAGTCCCTGCAGCCCAGGAAGTGGATTTCCTGACCTCTCCCAGGCCATCGTGAGTTCCCAGCGAAGCTGAGGCAAGTGGACCCCACGAGTAACGAGGAACCGCGACCCCTGGGTACCGTGCACTATTGTCGAGTGCAACCCCTTCACAACGTTCTACGAACCTGTGCTTTGAACCACGTCTGGTACCGACCTCCAGCAGGAATCCCTCCGAAGATCAGAGGCCTACACCATCCCGAGTGACCGTGGGCCCCTGTTGAGTGATTCCGCCCGAGGTGTCTTTGCGATCCCTTGCCCACTGGCTTGTGGGTCCCCAGAAGACTTCTTAAAGAAACCAAAGGGCTCCCCTGGTTGCTCCAGGCATGCCCTGACTTACCCTCGCTGGGTGAGTTCCACAGACCTTGCTGGTCTGCGCCATCGACTTTTCTTCATCTCCCCGAGACTTGCGGCTGCCAAGGCTTGTTGGCTCCGATAGAGTTGCCGACACCGCAGTCAGCTGCAGACGTCGAGGGACACACCGAATCCAGCTCCTGGTCGTCGTCGACGCCTCCTGGACCACGTGGCTGAAGAGTCAAGGCACCCGCAACCGACCTGAATCACTCGACGACGGTGGGCATCCATCTTCCTTGCCCCGAGTCACTGCCAAGTGACTTTGAACACTGTCCCCTCTGCTTTCAGGTCCTCCTTCTTCAGAATCCAGGCTTGGATTCCACCGGACACTTCTTCAGCTCCCGCAAGCAGCAAGTCTTCTTTGTTCGCCATTGAAAACGACGCCGCGACCCGACACCAAAGGACACCTATGCACCCGGCTTCCCTGGGTGAGGTAACTCCAGCACTACGGTGCTCCTGTGGGTGTGGGCCCTAGAACTACTTACCCTGTAAGTGACTTGCTTGTAGGTTCTCCCGAAGTACCCTAAAACTCTTTATTTCCAACCGCGACTTGCCCCATTAAAGTTAACGGCGATCCGCGCCTGTGTATCCACACTGCACGCGTCCCCCGTGGGTCCTTTACTTACCTGCCTTGGGTGGTTTTCGTGAGGCCCCTGCACTTCTGAAGGCCCTAGGCCTTGTCTCCCTGCAAGTCGTTGTCCCTAAGTCTCTTACTTAGTATATGGTCTGGTACGCCCCTAGGGCCCCAGCCATATTTTGTGCTTAACTTATTGTGAAACGTTGATTTGTGCATATGTTTGTCTTCTAATCTCATAAAGAGATTAGTAGAGAGTTATTTAGAAATAAATACATATATATTTGATATATATACCTGTGTGGTGTCTTTTCATTTGGTGATTCAAGAGATTATATGGTAAAACAAGCTGCTTTACATTCCTCCGAGACTTAGCCTGAAGGCTGCTCTCCACAGCTACCACTAGGATAGCTTTCTTTAAAGGTTGTCTTAAACCTATCTACCATAAGAGTCGATTTGGACTGGTGCAAGGTGCCCACTATAATTAGTGGACAGCATATGCCAGGCCAACTTCTCACATTGGTGGGCAGCGTGTGGGATTCCAGCTTGCCATTGTTTGCATCTCTGTTGGATGCTAACTGAAAACCGTTATAGGTGCTCGGGGTACATGTAAAGGTCGGGGGGGGGGAGCAGGTAGTGAGCGGCAGCGGCGAAAAGGTATTGTCAATAAGTTCG
>CAWUFW010025392.1:0-45637 GCA_963921515.1 Calotriton arnoldi
GAGGTGATGTGTTGGTTCCTTACTGCTGTGCAGGGGAGGTGATGCGTCGGTTCCTTACCAGAGAGGAGGTGATGCGTCGGTTTCTTACTGCCTGGGGAGGTGATGCGTCGGTTTCTTACTGTGTCCCCCAATGATGCGACAAACTTGGCGCCTCGATGCGATGCGACTATCCGGTACGATGCGTGGATTCTTCCAGCTCCCAGCGGTATACAGTCTCTAGAGGTCCAAAACAATAGCAGGCACCTCTTTGCAGGTCAGAACTCCCAGCAAGGAAGTTCAGGGGAGCTGGTGGTGAAGTCTTTGTGTCCCCGAGACTTCAGAACAGGAGGCAAGCTCAGTTTCAAGCCCTTGGAGATCTTCCTCAAGATGGGGACCCAGCAAAATAGCAAGGTCCTTTTCTCCTTTCCTTGGCAGCAAGTAGCCACTGCAGGCCAACCCCAGACAGCAAACAGCACAGGGGCAGTATTCCTCCTCAGCTTCTCTGGCTCTTCTCCTTGGCAAAGGTTCCTCTTGATTTGCCAGAAGTAATCTAAAAGTCTGGGGTCTGGGCCCCTCTTTTTATACCCAAAAATCCTTTGTTCTCTGAAGGCAGAGAGTGTCTGTACCCAGCCAAAACCAGTTCTGTGGGGCACTTTGTAAGTGCACAGCAAACTCCATTGTTAGTGTGAGCCCGGGCTCCAGATACACTACAGGGGGGCGGAGCCATCATTGTGGAAGCCAGGCACAGCCCTATTCAGGTGCAGGTGCTACTCCTCCCACCACTCCAAATGCAGACCAGGCCTAGTCAGCCCAGCCCTGACTCACCAGGCTCTCGGGAGCCACTGCTCCTCCTCAGCCCCTGACACTCCAAAGCCAGACATGCAATACACAAACCTAGCAGAGTCACCCTGGAATGCTAGGCAAGAAAATACCTACTTTCTAAAAGTGGTATTTTCAAACACAGAATGTAAAAATCAGCCTCACTAAAAGATGCATTTTAACATTCTGAGATCAGGCATTCTAAACTTTATTTTTCTACCTTGTTCCCAGGGCCAGTTATGTTTATAAGATGTTCTAAACAAACTCCCCATTTAGTCCTATGGGAACAGGTAGCCTTGCATTAGTGAAAAACGAAATTGGCAGTATTTCACTATCAGGACCTGCCACCCACATCAGGGCATGTCCTACCTTTCACATACAATGCACCCTGCCCACAGGGGTACCTTGTGCCTACCTTAGGGGTGACTAATATGTAGAAAAGGGAAGGTTTAGGGACTGGCAAGTGTGTGCACTTGCCAAGTCGACATGGCAGTCCAAACTGCACACAGGCTCTGCAATGGCAGGCCAGAGTTACATTTTACAGGCTGCTTCTGTGGGTGGCACAATCAGTGCTGCAGCCCACTAGCAGCATTTGATTTACAGGCCCTGGGCACACACAGTGCACTATACTAGGGTCTGACAATTAAATCAAATATGGCAATCATGGAATCACTAATCCATAACAACAATTTACAAAGGGAGCACTTGCACTTTGGCACTGAACAGCAGTGGCAAAGTGCCCAAAGCATCTAGACCAGCAAAACGGAGTCCAACACACAGCAAAAACACAGAAGGCAAAGGCAAAAAATGCAGAGGAGACCCACGCCAATGGTGCCAGGTCTAACACATAGAGTGTCATACAGTGGAGTGGCGTAGAGTGGAGTAGGATGGAGAACTTTGTCATAGAGTTGAGCGGTGTAAACTGGCATGGAGTGGCATAGAGAGAGTTGCATAGAGAGGAATAGAGTGGAGTACAGTATCATAGAGTGGCATAGAGTGGAGTAGAATGTCGTACAGTGGCATTCAGTGGAGTAGAGTGGAGAGGCATTGAGTGTCGTGGCGTAGAGTGTTGTGGTGTAGAGTGGTGTGGCATGGCGTAGAGTGTCATGGCATACAGTGGAGTGGCATACAGTGGAGTGCTGTGTCGTAGTGTACCCTGAAGTGGCATAAATTGGAATGCAGTGTCATATAGGAATATAGTGCCATAGAATGGAGTGGCGTGTCGTATAGTGGAGTGGTTTGTCGTAGACTGGAGTGGCGAGAAGTGGTATAGAGCAGAGTAGAGTATCATAGAGTGGAGTGCCATGTCGTAGAGTGGAGTGGCGTGCTGTAGAGCGTCGTGGAGTGGCGTGTCATACAGTAGAAAGTAGAGTGGCATGTCATACAGTGGCGTGTGGTAGAGTGTCTTAGAGTAGAGTGGCATAGAGTAGAGTGTTTAGAATTGAGTAGCATGTCGTAGAGTGGAGTGGCATGTCGTACAGTACAGTGCAGTGGTGTGGAGTGGCGTGGCGTGTGGGAGAGTGAAGTGGTGTGTCATAGAGTGAAGTGGCGTGTGGTAGAGTGGACTGGAGTGGTATGTCATACAGTGGATTATAGTGGTGCACAGTAGAGGGGCATAGAGTGGAGTGGCATAGAGTGTTATAGCGTGTGGTAGAGTTGAGTGGTGCTTTTTAAAGTGCCGTGTCATACAGTGTCTTACAGTGTAAGGACATAGAGTGGAGTGGCGTAGAGTCAACTGGCATGTCATGGAGTGGAGTGACATTTCGTAGAGTGGAGTGTGGTGTGGTGTCATAGGGAAGTCGTAGAATCATGGTGTCGTAGAGTGGAGTGGTATAGAGTATCATGGAGTGTTGTAGAGTTGAGTGGCATGTTGTAGAGTGAAGTGGCATATCATAGAGTGGAGTGGAATATTGTAGAGTGTCTTTTGTCATGGATAATTCTTTTAATTTCAATTAATACTGCGGAGTGGTGTGTCCTATAGTAGAGTGGAGTTGATTCTTATAGACTGGCCCAGCGTGTTGTAGAGTGTCTTTTGTCATATATATTTTTTTTTATTTCAATTAGTACAGGGGAGTGGCGTGACATGCAGTAGAGTGGAGTGGCATCTCATAAAGTGCCATACAGTGGGGTAGCATACAGTGGCATAGAGTGGAGTAGCATAGATGTAATAGTAGAGTAGAGTTGACTACTGTGTCATAGAGTAGAGTGGAGTAAACTTGCCTGTAGTGGCATAGAGGAAGTTATGCAGAGTGTCATACAGTGGAGTACAATATCATAGAGTGGAGTAGAATATCGTAGAGTGGCATAGAGAGGAGTACAGTGTTGTGTAGTGGAGGAGCGTAAAGTGGAGTAGAGTGGAGTGCTGTACAGATTAGTATCGTAGAATGTTGGGTCATTGAGTGTGGTGGCATAGAATGTGGTGACGTAGAGTGTGGTGGCGTAGAGTGTGGTGGCATAGAGTGTGGTGGCGTAGAGTGTCTTGGCGTTGAGTAGAGTGGCATAGAGTTGAATTGCGTGTCGTAGGGTACACTGGAGTGGCATAAAGTGTAGTAGCATATCGTACAGTAGAGTGGAGTATTGTGTTGTAGAGTGGAGTGACGTGTCACATAGTGTAGTGACATGTCACAGAGTGGAGTGGCGTAGAGCAGAGTGTAGTGTCATAGAGTGGAGTGGCGGGTTGGAGAGTGGAGTGGCATATCATAGAGTGGAGTGGTCTGTCATAGAATGTCATGTAGTGGAGTGGCGTGTCATACAGTAAAGATGAGGGGCATTTCATACAGTGGTGTGTCTTAGAATGAAGGGGCGTAGAGCAGGGTGGCATCTCATACAGTGGAGTGGCATGTCATACAGTGCAGGTGCGTGCAGTGTCGTGGAGTAGCGGTCATAGAGTGAAGTGGCGTGTGGTAGAGTGGACTGGAGTGGCGTGTCATAGAGTGTCATACAGTGGATTATAGTGGGGTACAGTGGTAGGGGCACAGAGGGAGTAGAGTGGAGTGGCGTAGAGTGTAATTTTATGTTTTAGAGTAGAGTAGAGTGGCTTGCCATAGAGTGGCATGTCCTATAGGTATCTTACAGTGAAGGGCATGGAGTGGAGTAGCGTAGAGTGGACTGGCATGTCATACATTTGAGTGGCATTTCTGTGTTGGGTCATACATTAAAGAAACATGTTGTAGAGTGGAGCGGTGGAGTGGAGTGGAGTGTCAAGGAGTGGAGTGTTACAGAGTTGAGTAGCATGTAGTAGAGTGAAGTGGCATGTCGTAGAGTGGAGTGGCATGTTGTAGAGTGGAGTGGCGTGTCATAGATTGTCTGTTGTCATATATATTTTTTTTAATTTCAATTTGTACTGCGAAGTGGCGTGGCGTACAAAAGAAGGAAGTGGCATCTCATGGAGTGGCGTGTCGTAGAGTGGATGTGGGCAGAGTAGAATGGTGTACAATGCAATGCCATGTAGCACAGTGGAGTGGTATGTTGTAGAGTAGAGTGGCGTGTCTTAGAATGAAGAGTCATGCCGTACAGTGAGTGGAGTGGTATGTCGCAGAGTGGAGTTGCATGTCGTGGAGGGAGGTGGCGTGTTGTAGAGTGGAGTGACGTGTTGTAGCATGGAGTGGAGTGTTGAGTATCCTTGACTGTCTTTTGAAATAATTTTTTGTTTTTTGATCTGAACAGGTACCACAATGCTTCCTAGGTAGTTTCGAGGTATTAATGTGGTCATCCGAAAATGTTTTTAAAAAATATATGCAACACTAAAAATACTTTTCCTTAGCTACTGAGACTTAGGTAAAGTTCCTAATTTTTTCCTAAAGCTTTACAAAGTTGTAATAACCTATATCTCACATAGAAACCCAGAACATAGCCAAAGTGTGGTCTAAACAATATGGCTGCCTTTTTATTTTGTGAGGGCTTTCACTATCTAATACTATTGTGGTTTTTTGTCATCACTATGTACCACAGTATATAGTGAAATACTGTGCTATACTGTGACCAATATGCCACTAAGTTTTTGTCCTTTATTACTAAAAAAACTACTTTTAACAAAAAGAAAAAGGACACTTTCCACACCATAATCTATATTCCTGCCAAATTTCATAAAAATCAGTCAGCCATTTTCCTGCTACGTCTGTCTAAAAAGTCTATGGAAAATATATTGGTGGGAAAACGTGTTTTGTGCCCCCCTTTTTCTTTGCACCCCCATAATTAATCACCACAAAACATTGCATCATAAGCCAATGTAGAAAAAGGTCTGCAAAGGTTTGTAGAGATTTGTCAAACGATGGCAAAATTCTTTCCAATCAAAAATTACTTTAACCTTTGTTTTTTTTAGTGAATTTCTAGGTTTTTTTAATGTAAAGTAATATTTTATTACCATATGTAAAGCCGTGCGTGGATGTGGGTTGGCCACTGGGTCCTTCAGGGCAAGGAAGGCATGTTTGCTCCCCCCGGTAGGATATTTGAAAATGCTCCTGCCAGATGGGAGCAAACATATGTTTGCCTGCCCGCGGTCCTGCGTGTTGGGAAACTACTGTGTCCCGGGGGTGGGCTCCCTGGGCAACAACAAATATAGGTTGACAGAAGGCTTTATTGAGCAAACAGTCCATAGTACAGGTACAGACTAGAGATGATTATCATGGACCGCAACAGGATGTCATGTCATTCAAGGTTCCATGATGTCATGAGTCATGGCAGCACAGCATGGTAGGATATATACCACAATACTTCCTTTCCATTTCCTTCCACCCTATCATTGTTTGTTTTTCCGATACTGCGCAACCAACATTATGAAAAATGTATATTATATAGCGTTGAATAGTTGACTACATACTTGGTCCATTAAACCTTTCAAAGGGATACTTTTGATTAGTAATTAAGATAGAGATAACTCAACATTAGTGATATATTGCTTTTGTAACTTGTGCAAAATGATGTGATGGTTACTTACAGCAGGTATCTAAATATGTGCGTTATGTTTGTTTTTGTGTAGGACCAGAAGTACTCCAGCCTCCTGCGGAGGGTGGCAGAGACCACCATCCAGTCCATTAAATTATTAGAAGAAAAGGTGCGGTGGACAGTGCCCACTCGCCTACCACCCCATTCTCCCTGTCCCACTCCGCCCATAATTTACATTCCCATCTTGGGAACCAACAATAATAATGTTGTTATTATTATTGGTTTTGTAGAGCACATGGATACCCCAAAGGTGTTTCCCAGAGCTAGGCAAACAACAGGGCAAGAACCTAAGTCTAAAGGAGCCAAGTTTTTAAAAGTTTGCGAAAACCACAGAAAGATTTCCATGCACTAAGAGAGTCAGGTAGAGAATTCCATAGTTTAGGATCCAGATAGGAGAAGGACTTCGCAACCTGTCTGACCCTCCTGAATCTGGGAACAGTCAACAAATTCAGATGGCTAGAACAAAGGGGTTATCTGGGACAGTAGAGAGACACAAATCAATCAATCAATCAATCATGTCACTTATAAAGCGCACTACATACCCGCGAGGGTCTCAAGGCGCTGGGGGAAGATGGGGGTGGTGCTGCTACTGATCGAAGAGCCAGGTCTTGAGGAGTCTTCTGAAGGCCAGTAGGTCTTGGGTCTGCCGGAGGTTGGTGGGGAGGGTGTTCCAGGTCTTGGCGGCGAGGTGGGAGAAGGATCTGCCGCCGGCGGTCGTTTTCCGGATGCTGGGGACTGTGGCGAGGGCGAGGCTGGTGGAGCGGAGCTGGTGGGTGGGGGTGTAGAAGCTGAGTCGTCTGTTGAGGTAGGCTGGTCCGGAGTTGTGGAGTGCTTTGTGTGCGTGGGTGAGGAGCTTGAAGGTTATCCTCTTGTTGACAGGGAGCCAGTGCAGGTCTCTCAGGTGGGGTGTGATGTGGCTGCGTCGGGGGATGTCGAGGATAAGACGTGCAGAGGCGTTCTGGATGCGTTGCAGCCGTCTCAGGAGCTTAGCCGTCGTTCCTGCGTAGAGGGCGTTTCCGTAGTCCAGCCTGCTGGTGACGAGGGCCTGGGTGACTGTTTTTCTTGTTTCGGTGGGGATCCACTTGAAGATCCTGCGGAGCATTCGGAGGGTGTTGAAGCAGGATGAGGAAACGGCGTTGACCTGCTTAGTCATGGAGAGGGTGGGGTCGAGGATGACCCCTAGGTTGCGTGCGTGGTCGGTGGGTGTCGGGCTGTTCCCAGTGATGTTGGCCACCAGGAGTCGTCCCATGCTGAAGGGTTGGAACCAAGGATGAGGACCTCCGTCTTGTCCGAGTTCAGCTTCAGGCGGCTGGTACTCATCCATTCGGCGACGGCCTTCATTCCTTCGTGGAGGTGGGCTTTGGCGGTGTGAGGGTCTTTGGTGAGGGAGAGGATCAGCTGGGTGTCGTCGGCGTAGGAGATGATGTTGAGGTTGTGCTGTCGGGCGACGTGGGCGAGGGTGCCATGTAGATGTTGAACAGCGTTGGGCTGAGGGAGGAGCCTTGGGGTACGCCGCAGATGATCTTGGTGGCTTTGGATCGGAAGGGGGCGAGGCGGACGCTTTGTGTTCTGCCGGAGAGGAAGGATGTGGTCCAGTCCAGGGCCTTCTCTTGGATCCCGGCGTCGTGAAGGCGTGTTCGTAGTGTGTGGTGGCAGACCGTGTCGAAGGCGGCTGATAGGTCCAGGAGGATGAGGGCTGCTGTTTCTCCGTTGTCTAGCAGGGTCCTGATGTCATCGGTGGCGGTGATGAGGGCGGTTTCGGTGCTGTGGTTGCTGCGGAAGCCGGACTGGGAAGGGTCCAGGATGTTGTTCTCCTCGAGGTAGCGGGTCAGTTGTTTGTTGACGATTTTCTCGGTGACCTTCGCGGGGAACGGGAGCAGAGAGATGGGTCGGAAGTTCTTGAGGTCCTTGGGGTCTGCCTTGGGTTTCTTGAGTAAGGCGGTGATCTCGGCGTGCTTCCAGCTTTCCGGGAAGGTTGCTGTCTCGAAGGAGATGTTGATTATTTTCCGGAGATGGGGCGCGATGGCTGTACTGGCTTTGTTGAAGACGTGGTGAGGGCACGGGTCTAGCGGTGAGCCGGAGTGGATGGTGTTCATGATCTCGCTGGTGTCCTCGTCGTTGATGTTGGTCCAGGAGAGCAGGCGGTTGGTGGTTGTGGGGGCAGTGGTCTCGGTGGTTGCCGGGGCGGTCGTGGTGTTGAAGCTGTCGTGGATGTCGGCGATTTTGCGGTGGAAGAAGGTGGCCAGTGAGTCGCACAGGTCTCGCGACGGCGGGATGTTGTTGGTGTTGGAGCTGGGGTTGGAGAGTTCCTTCACGATGTTGAAGAGCTCTTTGCTGTTGTGTGCGTTGTTGTCTAGGCGGTCTTTGAGTGAGGCCCTTTTGGCGGATCTGATGAGGTGATGGTGACTGCGGGTGGCGCTCTTGTGGGCGGCGTAGCTGTCCGCTGTCCGTTCGTGGAGCCAGATCTTCTCCAGTTTTCGGCATGTTCGTTTGGAGGCCTGGAGGTCTTCGGTGAACCAGGTGGCTTTCTTGCTGGTGTGGCTGTTGGGCGGATTCTTGAGCGGGGCGAGGGTGTTGGCGCAGTCGTCGATCCACTGTCTGAGGTTGCGGGCGGCGGTGTCGGGGTCGGAGGGTTCGGCGGGTGGGCTCAGGGCGAGGGTTGTGGTTAGCTGGTCTTCGGTGACTCTGCTCCAGCAGCGGCGAGGCATTTGTTCGGTGCGGTGGTGCATGGTGGGCTTCCTGTAGGTGAAGTGGATGCAGTGGTGGTCAGTCCAGTGGGGTTCGGAGGTGTGGTTGAAGGAGACGTGTGGGCATGCGGAAAAGATGGAGTCTAGCGTGTGGCCAGCGGCGTGGGTGGGTGTAGTCACGAGCTGTCTGAGTCCGAGGGTGGCGAGGTTGTCGATCAGGGTGGTGGAGTTGGTGTCCTTGTTGTTCTCGAGGTGGAAGTTCAGGTCCCCGAGGAGGATGTAGTCCGTGGAGGCGATGGCGTGTGTGCTGACGAAGTCAGCGATAGAATCGCTGAACTGTGGTCGGGGTCCGGGGGTCTGTAGATGAGGGTTCCTCTGAGGGTGGTGTTGGGATCGGTGTGGATCTGGAAGTGCATGTGTTCGGCGGTGCTGAGGGTGTCGTCGGTGTTGGTTGAGACTCTGAGGGTGTTCCTGTGGACGATGGCGATGCCTCCTCCGACTCCGTTGGTGCGGTCCCGGCGGGTGATCTTGTAGCCGTCCGGGATGGCAATGGCGATGTCGGGGGCTGAAGCGGGATTCAGCCAGGTCTCCGTCAGGAATGCGACGTCTGGGGAGGTTGAGTCGAGAAGGTCCCAGAGTTCGATGGCGTGTTTGCGGGCGGAGCGGGTGTTGAGGAGGATGCATCTGAGGTAGTTGGGTTCTTTCCTGGGCGGTGGTTTGGCGGGGCGGGTGCTGGCGAAGCTGCAGTTCCGGCAGGTGAAGGGCCCTTGGGTGCGCTTCGGGGTGGCCAGGTAGCAGGCGTGATCTTTTCCGGGGTTGAGTGCGTGGAGGGTGCTGGCGTCGTATCGGCGTCTGTTGATGTGGCGGGCGCGGGGGATGCCCGGACCAGGGGTTCTGGCGCTGGGCGCGGTCCCGGCGCGGACGGGCGCAGATGGGCTTGCCTTAGGCACGCCTGCGGCGCGCCAGCGGCGCGCCCGCTGCGCACGTCCGCTGTGCGGCTGCCCAGCGGCCGCCATAAATGGGGAGGTGGGAGGGAGGAGCAGGGAATGGGGCAGCGAATGGGCAGTGAGGGGGCGGGGCCGCAGGGGCGCAGCAACGGGAAACAGGCACAGAAAGGAGAAAAAAAAACTAGCACAATCAGGGCAGCAAGGGGGCACAGAAAGGAAAAAACGAGCACAATCAGGGCAGCAAGGGGGCACAGAAAGGAAAAAACGAGCACAATCAGGGCAGCAAGGGGCACAGAAAGGAAAAAAACGAGCACAATCAGGGCAG
Organism: Calotriton arnoldi; assembly: GCA_963921515.1. Lineage (NCBI taxonomy): Eukaryota > Metazoa > Chordata > Amphibia > Caudata > Salamandridae > Calotriton > Calotriton arnoldi. The sequence goes on from CAWUFW010025392.1 coordinate 9,702, forward strand.
CAAGGGGGCACAGAAAGGAAAAAGCGAGCACAATCAGGGCAGCAAGGGGGCACAGAAAGGAAAAAACTAGCACAATCAGGGCAGCAAGGGGGCACAGAAAGGAAAAAAACTAGCACAATCAGGGCAGCAAGGGGGCACAGAAAGGAAAAAACGAGCACAATCAGGGCAGCAAGGGGGCACAGAAAGGAAAAAAAACTAGCACAATCAGGGCAGCAAGGGGGCACAGAAAGGAAAAAACAAGCACAATCAGGGCAGCAAGGGGGCACAGAAAGGAAAAAACGAGCACAATCAGGGCAGCAAGGGGGCACAGAAAGGAAAAAAACTAGCACAATCAGGGCAGCAAGGGGGCACAGAAAGGAAAAAACGAGCACAATCATGGCAGCAAGGGGGCACAGAAAGGAAAAAACGAGCACAATCAGGGCAGCAAGGGGGCACAGAAAGGCAAAAACGAGCACAATCAGGGCAGCAAGGGGGCACAGAAAGGAAAAAAACGAGCACAATCAGGGCAGCAAAGGGGCACAGAAAGGAAAAAACGAGCACAATCAGGGCAGCAAGGGGGCACAGAAAGGAAAAAACTAGCACAATCAGGGCAGCAAGGGGGCACAGAAAGGAAAAAAACTAGCACAATCAGGGCAGCAAGGGGGCACAGAAAGGAAAAACAGAGCACAATCAGGGCAGCAAGGGGGCACAGAAAGGAAAAAACTAGCACAATCAGGGCAGCAAGGGGGCACAGAAAGGAAAAAAACTAGCACAATCAGGGCAGCAAGGGGGCACAGAAAGGAAAAAACGAGCACAATCAGGGCAGCAAGGGGGCACAGAAAGGAAAAAAAAACTAGCACAATCAGGGCAGCAAGGGGGCACAGAAAGGAAAAAACGAGCACAATCAGGGCAGCAAGGGGGCACAGAAAGGAAAAAACGAGCACAATCAGGGCAGCAAGGGGCACAGAAAGGAAAAAAAACGAGCACAATCAGGGCAGCAAGGGGGCACAGAAAGGAAAAAACGAGCACAATCAGGGCAGCAAGGGGGCACAGAAAGGAAAAAACGAGCACAATCAGGGCAGCAAGGGGGCACAGAAAGGAAAAAAAACTAGCACAATCAGGGCAGCAAGGGGCACAGAAAGGAAAAAACGAGCACAATCAGGGCAGCAAGGGGGCACAGAAAGGAAAAAAAACTAGCACAATCAGGGCAGCAAGGGGGCACAGAAAGGAAAAAACGAGCACAATCAGGGCAGCAAGGGGGCACAGAAAGGAAAAAACAGAGCACAATCAGGGCAGCAAGGGGGCACAGAAAGGAAAAAAACTAGCACAATCAGGGCAGCAAGGGGGCACAGAAAGGAAAAAACGAGCACAATCATGGCAGCAAGGGGGCACAGAAAGGAAAAAACGAGCACAATCAGGGCAGCAAGGGGGCACAGAAAGGCAAAAACGAGCACAATCAGGGCAGCAAGGGGGCACAGAAAGGAAAAAAACAGAGCACAATCAGGGCAGCAAAGGGGCACAGAAAGGAAAAAACGAGCACAATCAGGGCAGCAAGGGGGCACAGAAAGGAAAAAACTAGCACAATCAGGGCAGCAAGGGGGCACAGAAAGGAAAAAAACGAGCACAATCAGGGCAGCAAGGGGGCACAGAAAGGAAAAAACGAGCACAATCAGGGCAGCAAGGGGGCACAGAAGGAAAAAAACTAGCACAATCAGGGGCAGCAGCAGGGCACACAGACGGAGCTGTGTGGTGGGGGAGCGACCTACCAGTCAAGGTCAGGGGTCGCTCTCTTCCAGTGGCGGCTGGTGAAATTTGAAAGTGGTAGGGCGTAAAATTATTGCCGTACTGCACTGCAGCGAGCGAGTGTAGCGAGCGAGCCCGAACAACCGTTCTCACCCTGAGAAAATTTTGAAAAAAGAGTGGATAAATGGTGCATTTTCATGCAAATTTGAGGAAGCAGGAAGGTTAATAAAGCAATACGATTTAATTATCATTTAAGAAATTGCTAATTTTTATGAGCTATAGAGGACAATCTTTGCATATGCTGATGTTATGACCATCAACTGAAGAACAGGGATTCATTTCAAATAAAACGTAGTGTGTGGTGCGCACACTCTAAAGTCCTATTCAGAATACATAGCCACACATACTGTCTTGTAAGAATAGATCAAATATATAAAATTACACTGCAGAAAGCCTGAATTGCTCAAGCGTGATGCACAAAGAACTGAAACATGCTCTTTTCAATTTTTTCTTCTTACTTCAGCGTAACCTAATTTACAAAATGTAGTACGTTCTTAAAAGATTGATAATTGGCGGATGTGAATTATCTTATCAACATACAGTGTAGATCTTAAGGACTCAACATGAGACAACAGTCAACAGCACTAACTGGTTGCATGAGCTATTTGCAAGCCCTTGTCAAAGAATACAATGGAGGAATTCCAGTTCCATAAATAAATACGTAGGTGTAAAGTATTAATATTTTACCTTTTGTCTGCCCAACAAAAACAAAACAGGTGAAATACAGCTGGTTAGCATCATAGATCACAAGGGTCTCGTTTCACAATGCATTCTTTGTTTCAGTAAAGGGTCAGATCTGTCATTACAGCTTTTTCCATGCGCTGCGCTTATGCTTTCCGCACAGAGCCTTGTAATACATCTTGTGAGTTCAAGCAAGCTGTGCATGCCGTTTCAGGTAGCTTGTCTGTGACGTCCACAGAAGGTCGTAAAAACGTAATCGCATCACCATGCCCTTGAGAACATTGGCTAAGAAACAGCGATGGATGCAAAAAGTGTTGCGAAGTGTTCGGTCCGTGCAAACTTCCTCACAATATAGAGTGCTGGGATAACAAACACAATGTCGGATATTGCTGTCCAAAATTAAAGTTGATAACATTAGAGACAGTGATTTAGAAACTATGTGGAACACGCCTTTATCGTGCCCCCACCCCACAAACACACACACACACCTTAACACGACAAGAACACAGTAGACGAAAATCTTGTTCTCGAGCGTCCTTTGCTTGTGCAAAAATTAAAAAATAAACAAGCAAAAATTAAAAAATAAGACGAAATCGCCGCGGCTGCACTTTAAGCTGCTAACCGCTGGTGACCTCTGCAGTTGCTAGTTTTAATGTGCTTAGACATGTGTAGAATCTATTAAGCGTAACCGAAGCACATTTAAAACAATCATTGGTTTTGGATGAGAAAAGAGTGATTTCATTCTCATTTATGTGTGACTCGTGCACTAAGGTTAGATGTCCCGAGGGATAGACCGAGATGTGGATGCCTTGCCTCTACACACAATCCTCAAACATAGCTCAGCCCTTGATAGATTTTTGAGATTTCTATTATTCTTGCGCTGGTAAAAAGGCTGTAGTCGACTATGACTTTCATTAAAATGCTTCATTTAAAGTAGGCAATTTGTGTAACGTAACTGATGCTCATGTAAAGCGCTCTAATACCTTCGGGTCGAGTTCGCGCTACATAAATATGCACACAAAAAGCACAACAGTGCAACATTACTTCCTGAGATAGGGAACTGATCTGAAAACTTTCAAAGATACCCGACTGCCTACAGCTGTGCTGTAAGGCGCCTCGTGGTGTGCAGAATGGCCCGCACAGAAGTGAGACGCTCTGCAGCAATGCTTCACTATCTTGTGAGAATTCACACTCGGAAACACACCAGATTCTGGGGAGACTCTCGGTGTCTCACTGGTCACCCGCAACCTTAAAATGTTTTTGTTTTAATAACCCCTTATTAAATTGTGAAGGATAATCAGTGTTCAGGTTTGTTCTACTGTTCACTGGTGTTAGAAGTGATCTGCGGTGGTGAAGCCTGGGCATCTGTGAAACCCTTCCTCCAAGCAGGCCCAGTGGAAAAATGCCTACGCGGTTTAGAGGTCCAAATAATAGTGAAAACTGGGGGCCCGTACCCGCATAACTCCTTACTTAATTAGCGGTTAGGTGGGGGATTCACTACATCGCCAGTGTGTGAAATTGCGGCCGGCATGACGGGCGGGTGGGGGAGGTGGAAATGGGGTTGTCGAGGGGAGGATGGCGGGGAGGCGGGAGGGGTTTAATTAAAGAAAGATATCAAACTTACCGTCCCGCGACGCCCACATCAGCTTCTAGGTGGGTCCCTTCCCGACTCCCGCTTCCCGCCGTCCTGCGATTTTCAATTCCTGCAGCTCTCTCATCAGAAAGGCAGCCTCCCTCCCTCCCCTCTGCCAATCACAACGCTGCAATGGCAGCGTTGTGATTGGTGAGGCGCAGCGGAGCGCGCCCACCCGAGCCATTTTCTCCATGTAGGCTGCTGCGCAGCAGCCTGCATAGAGAAAAGAGAGAGTGGGCGGTCCTGCTCGAGGGCAGGGGGAGTGGCTTGCCCACTGTTGCGGGTACTGACTGTTTGGTCGGCCCGAGGGCCGACCAAACAGTCAGTACCCGCAATAGTGGGCAAGCCACTCCCCCCCTGCCCTCGAGCAGGACCGCCCACCCGCCCGCCCCCACCCAGGCACTTCTGCTTTCTCGCAGTGCGAGAAGCAGAAACATTAAATGGTAGTTTTTACCATTTAGGTTTCTGCCTTCTCGCACTGCCAGAAAGCAGTGGGGCGACGCCCCCACGCCCCAATGGGGGAGCCGCCACTGCTCTCTTCACCACGCAGCGGCCGCCATAAATGGGGAGGTGGGAGGGAGGAGCAGGGAATGGGGCAGCGAATGGGCAGTGAGGGGCGGGGCCGCAGGGCGCAGCGGCGGGAAACAGGCACAGAAAGGAAAAAAACGAGCACAATCAGGGCAGCAAGGGGGCACAGAAAGGAAAAACGAGCACAATCAGGGCAGCAAGGGGGCACAGAAAGGAAAAAACGAGCACAATCAGGGCAGCAAGGGGGCACAGAAAGGAAAAAAACGAGCACAATCAGGGCAGCAAGGGGGCACAGAAAGGAAAAAACGAACACAATCAGGGCAGCAAGGGGCACAGCAAGGAAAAAAAACTAGCACAATCAGGGCAGCAAGGGGGCACAGAAAGGAAAAAACGAGCACATTCAGGGCAGCAAGGGGGCACAGAAAGTAAAAAACGAGCACAATCAGGGCAGCAAGGGGGCACAGAAAGGAAAAAAACGAGCACAATCAGGGCAGCAAGGGGGCACAGAAAGGAAAAAACAGAGCACAATCAGGGCAGCAAGGGGGCACAGAAAGGAAAAAACGAGCACAATCAGGGCAGCAAGGGGGCACAGAAAGGAAAAAAACTAGCACAATCAGGGCAGCAAGGGGGCACAGAAAGGAAAAAACGAGCACAATCAGGGCAGCAAGGGGGCACAGAAAGGAAAAAACGAGCACAATCAGGGCAGCAAGGGGGCACAGAAAGGAAAAAAAACTAGCACAATCAGGGCAGCAAGGGGGCACAGAAAGGAAAAACGAGCACAATCAGGGCAGCAAGGGGGCACAGAAAGGAAAAAACGAGCACAATCAGGGCAGCAAGGGGGCACAGAAAGGAAAAAACGAGCACAATCAGGGCAGCAAGGGGGCACAGAAGGAAAAAATGAGCACAATCAGGGGCAGCAGCAGGGCACACAGACGGAGCTGTGTGGTGGGGGAGCGACCTACCAGTCAAGGTCAGGGGTCGCTCTCTTCACCACGCAGCGGCCGCCATAAATGGGGAGGTGGGAGGGAGGAGCAGGGAATGGGGCAGCGAATGGGCAGTGAGGGCGGGGCCGCAGGGCGCAGCGGCGGGAAACAGGCACAGAAAGGAAAAAACTAGCACAATCAGGGCAGCAAGGGGGCACAGAAAGGAAAAAACGAGCACAATCAGGGCAGCAAGGGGGCACAGAAAGGAAAAAACGAGCACAATCAGGGCAGCAAGGGGGCACAGAAAGGAAAAAAACGAGCACAATCAGGGCAGCAAGGGGGCACAGAAAGGAAAAACGAGCACAATCAGGGCAGCAAGGGGGCACAGAAAGGAAAAAACGAGCACAATCAGGGCAGCAAGGGGGCACAGAAAGGAAAAAAACTAGCACAATCAGGGCAGCAAGGGGGCACAGAAAGGAAAAAACAGAGCACAATCAGGGCAGCAAGGGGGCACAGAAAGGAAAAAAACTAGCACAATCAGGGCAGCAAGGGGGCACAGAAAGGAAAAAACGAGCACAATCAGGGCAGCAAGGGGGCACAGAAAGGAAAAAACGAGCACAATCAGGGCAGCAAGGGGGCACAGAAAGGAAAAACGAGCACAATCAGGGCAGCAAGGGGGCACAGAAAGGAAAAAAAATAGCACAATCAGGGCAGCAAGGGGGCACAGAAAGGAAAAACGAGCACAATCAGGGCAGCAAGGGGGCACAGAAAGGAAAAAACGAGCACAATCAGGGCAGCAAGGGGGCACAGAAAGGAAAAAAACGAGCACAAAGAGGTCAGCAAGGGGGCACAGAAAGGAAAAAAACGAGCACAATCAGGGCAGCAAGGGGGCACAGAAAGGAAAAAAAACGAGCACAATCAGGGCAGCAAGGGGGCACAGAAAGGAAAAAACGAGCACAATCAGGGCAGCAAGGGGGCACAGAAAGGAAAAAACGAGCACAATCAGGGCAGCAAGGGGGCACAGAAAGGAAAAAAACTAGCACAATCAGGGCAGCAAGGGGGCACAGAAAGGAAAAAAAAACGAGCACAATCAGGGCAGCAATGGGGCACAGAAAGGAAAAAACGAGCACAATCAGGGCAGCAAGGGGGCACAGAAAGGAAAAAACGAGCACAATCAGGGCAGCAAGGGGGCACAGAAAGGAAAAAAAACGAGCACAATCAGGGCAGCAAGGGGGCACAGAAAGGAAAAAACGAGCACAATCAGGGCAGCAAGGGGGCACAGAAAGGAAAAAACGAGCACAATCAGGGCAGCAAGGGGAAACAGAAAGGAAAAAAACTAGCACAATCAGGGCAGCAAGGGGGCACAGAAAGGAAAAAAACGAGCACAATCAGGGCAGCAAGGGGGCACAGAAAGGAAAAAACGAGCACAATCAGGGCAGCAAGGGGGCACAGAAAGGAAAAAACGAGCACAATCAGGGCAGCAAGGGGGCACAGAAAGGAAAAAACGAGCACAATCAGGGCAGCAAGGGGCACAGAAAGGAAAAAAACTAGCACAATCAGGGCAGCAAGGGGGCACAGAAAGGAAAAAACGAGCACATTCAGGGCAGCAAGGGGGCACAGAAAGGAAAAAACGAGCACAATCAGGGCAGCAAGGGGGCACAGAAAGGAAAAAAACGAGCACAATCAGGGCAGCAAGGGGGCACAGAAAGGAAAAAACGAGCACAATCAGGGCAGCAAGGGGGCACAGAAAGGAAAAAACGAGCACAATCAGGGCAGCAAGGGGGCACAGAAAGGAAAAAAACTAGCACAATCAGGGCAGCAAGGGGGCACAGAAAGGAAAAAACGAGCACAATCAGGGCAGCAAGGGGCACAGAAAGGAAAAAACGAGCACAATCAGGGCAGCAAGGGGGCACAGAAAGGAAAAAAAACTAGCACAATCAGGGCAGCAAGGGGGCACAGAAAGGAAAAAACGAGCACAATCAGGGCAGCAAGGGGGCACAGAAAGGAAAAAAACGAGCACAATCAGGGCAGCAAGGAGGCACAGAAAGGAAAAAACGAGCACAATCAGGGCAGCAAGGGGGCACAGAAGGAAAAAACGAGCACAATCAGGGGCAGCAGCAGGGCACACAGACGGAGCTGTGTGGTGGGGGAGCGACCTACCAGTCAAGGTCAGGGGTCGCTCTCTTCACCACGCAGCGGCCGCCATAAATGGGGAGGTGGGAGGGAGGAGCAGGGAATGGGGCAGCAAATGGGCAGTGAGGGGCGGGGCCGCAGGGCGCAGCGGCTGGTAAACAGGCACAGAAAGGAAAAAACTAGCACAATCAGGGCAGCAAGGGGGCACAGAAAGGAAAAAACGAGCACAATCAGGGCAGCAAGGGGGCACAGAAAGGAAAAAACGAGCACAATCAGGGCAGCAAGGGGGCACAGAAAGGAAAAAAACGAGCACAATCAGGGCAGCAAGGGGGCACAGAAAGGAAAAAACGAGCACAATCAGGGCAGCAAGGGGGCACAGAAAGGAAAAAACGAGCACAATCAGGGCAGCAAGGGGGCACAGAAAGGAAAAAAAACTAGCACAATCAGGGCAGCAAGGGGGCACAGAAAGGAAAAAACGAGCACAATCAGGGCAGCAAGGGGGCACAGAAAGGAAAAAAAACTAGCACAATCAGGGCAGCAAGGGGGCACAGAAAGGAAAAACGAGCACAATCAGGGCAGCAAGGGGGCACAGAAAGGAAAAAACGAGCACAATCAGGGCAGCAAGGGGGCACAGAAAGGAAAAAACGAGCACAATCAGGGCAGCAAGGGGGCACAGAAAGGAAAAAAACTAGCACAATCAGGGCAGCAAGGGGGCACAGAAAGGAAAAAACGAGCACAATCAGGGCAGCAAGGGGGCACAGAAAGGAAAAAACAGAGCACAATCAGGGCAGCAAGGGGGCACAGAAAGGAAAAAAACGAGCACAATCAGGTCAGCAAGGGGGCACAGAAAGGAAAAAAAACGAGCACAATCAGGGCAGCAAGGGGGCACAGAAAGGAAAAAAAGCGAGCACAATCAGGGCAGCAAGGGGGCACAGAAAGGAAAAAACGAGCACAATCAGGGCAGCAAGGGGGCACAGAAAGGAAAAACGAGCACAATCAGGGCAGCAAGGGGGCACAGAAAGGAAAAAACTAGCACAATCAGGGCAGCAAGGGGGCACAGAAAGGGAAAAAAAACGAGCACAATCAGGGCAGCAAGGGGGCACAGAAAGGAAAAAGCGAGCACAATCAGGGCAGCAAGGGGGCACAGAAAGGAAAAAACGAGCACAATCAGGGCAGCAAGGGGGCACAGAAAGGAAAAAAACGAGCACAATCAGGGCAGCAAGGGGGCACAGAAAGGAAAAAACGAGCACAATCAGGGCAGCAAGGGGGCACAGAAAGGAAAAACGAGCACAATCAGGGCAGCAAGGGGGCACAGAAAGGAAAAAACTAGCACAATCAGGGCAGCAAGGGGGCACAGAAAGGAAAAAAAAACGAGCACAATCAGGGCAGCAAGGGGGCACAGAAAGGAAAAAACGAGCACAATCAGGGCAGCAAGGGGGCACAGAAAGGAAAAAACGAGCACAATCAGGGCAGCAAGGGGGCACAGAAAGGAAAAAACGAGCACAATCAGGGCAGCAAGGGGCACAGAAAGGAAAAAAAACGAGCACAATCAGGGCAGCAAGGGGGCACAGAAAGGAAAAACGAGCACAATCAGGGCAGCAAGGGGGCACAGAAAGGAAAAAACGAGCACAATCAGGGCAGCAAGGGGGCACAGAAAGGAAAAAAAACTAGCACAATCAGGGCAGCAAGGGGGCACAGAAAGGAAAAAACGAGCACAATCAGGGCAGCAAGGGGGCACAGAAAGGAAAAAAAACTAGCACAATCAGGGCAGCAAGGGGGCACAGAAAGGAAAAAACTAGCACAATCAGGGCAGCAAGGGGGCACAGAAAGGAAAAAACGAGCACAATCAGGGCAGCAAGGGGGCACAGAAAGGAAAAAACGAGCACAATCAGGGCAGCAAGGGGGCACAGAAAGGAAAAAAACTAGCACAATCAGGGCAGCAAGGGGGCACAGAAAGGAAAAAACGAGCACAATCATGGCAGCAAGGGGGCACAGAAAGGAAAAAACGAGCACAATCAGGGCAGCAAGGGGGCACAGAAAGGAAAAAAACGAGCACAATCAGGGCAGCAAGGGGGCACAGAAAGGAAAAAAACGAGCACAATCAGGGCAGCAAGGGGGCACAGAAAGGAAAAAACGAGCACAATCAGGGCAGCAAGGGGGCACAGAAAGGAAAAAACTAGCACAATCAGGGCAGCAAGGGGGCACAGAAAGGAAAAAAACTAGCACAATCAGGGCAGCAAGGGGGCACAGAAAGGAAAAACGAGCACAATCAGGGCAGCAAGGGGGCACAGAAGGAAAAAAACGAGCACAATCAGGGGCAGCAGCAGGGCACACAGACGGAGCTGTGTGGTGGGGGAGCGACCTACCAGTCAAGGTCAGGGGTCGCTCCCCCACCACAAAGGATCCGAAATAGAGTGGGCCTTCATTTGACATGGCCTTGTGCAGAAGCACAAGGCTTTAAATTAGACTCACTTCTCATTGGGGGCCAGTGGAGGTCACACAGAAGATTAAAGATCGGAGAGTGCTTAGAGAGATGAAACAGCAGTCGTGCTACATTGTGAAAGTTCTTAACCACTGAGACAGGAGAGGGAGGAGCTCCCAAAGCATCTGGCCAATACTGGGGACCCCAGAGATGAGGTTGATTACCCAGCAGCAAAATTTCAGATTTGCTTCCATTAAGCTTCAGAGAGTTATTGTTCATCCGGGTTGCTGCCTTCACGAGGCAGGAATTAAGGGCATCTGAGTTGCAGTCATCCGTGGGAAAAAGGGAGATAATGATCTGGGTATCGTCTGCATAGGAAAACAAAGTAGACCACATCTTTCCACTAAATCAGCCAAGGAACACATATAAATATTAAACAGTGTTGGATTCAACGGCGATCCTTGAATTCTCCAGAGGAAAGTGCGAAGGAGTTTGAGGTATGCATTTTGTGAAGACCTGGAAAGTGCGATCTTGTAGGAATAATCTTAACTAAGCTAGGGCCAGATCTTGAATACCCATGTCCTCTAGTCTGTGAAGAAGTAACTGATGTGATACTGTATCAAACACTGCGCTCAGTTCTAATAAGATCAGAGCAGAAGTGCCACCCATCAAGTTGGAGACTGAGATGTTCAGGGACACCAAGCAGGGTAGATTCAATGCTATAACCAGCTCTGAACCCAGACTGAGAGGGGTGGTGGAGACAATTGGCTTCTACAAAAGCAGAAAGTTGCTTTTCCAATATTTTAGAAAATAAAGGCAGAAGCAAAATCGGACGACAGTTGGCCCAGTTAAATGGGTGAAGATTGGGTTTCTTTAAAAGAGGAATTATCATTGCGTCTCTCCAGGTTTTGGGAACAATTCCTTCTGATAATGAAAAATTCAAAAGATTAATTACAATGTGAACGAAAAGGAGGCACAATCTACTCGATGCAGGAGGGAGAGAATCCTGGGGAAAATGGGATTTAATGGAACTTAGTAAAGAAACAAATTCATGGAGATCAAAAGAGGCAAAAGAGTTCAGCGAGCTGGATGAAGTAGTGGGCGAAACCTCCCCATTACTTGCCTGCAGCAGGCAAGAAGAAAGCTGGATACTTGGAGACAGAGAAGCCTGGATGCCAGCAACTTTTTTGCAAAAAAAGCCGTCCAGATCATCCCAATGCTTCTGCGAAAGTATGACAGAAGGCGAGACAGCAGCAACATCCGTCAGGGAATTGACGACTTGAAATAGTGTTTTATGCCAGTTTTGTCCAAAGTAATTTTATCAGAGTAGAAACGGCTCGTGATGGAGCTACATTCCTTATGGTAGTTACTTCGGGCCTGCTTATATTTCAGCTTGTTCTCCTAACAATAGATTTTACGCCAGATCCTCTCTAGGCACCTGCAATTCTTTTTGAGCTCACGTAGAGTGTATTAAACCAGGGGTAAGAGGGATCTAAAATTGGTCCTTGATTTTAAAGGAAGCTCAGAATAAAGAGACAACCTGACCCAATCATCAATGGTGAGTGAGTCATTGTCTATCGAATGTGCCAGCTCAGAGGCCAGTAGAAGTAAGATAACAGTGGTGGAATTAAATTTGGATAAATGCCTTAATGTGGTAACATGCCCACATGACTGTGCCCTAGGGAAAATGGGCAAAGGAATGGAGAAAGGTATAGCATAATGATCAGACATCACCAATGGGATTGGGCAATCTACTGACGTGCCCAAGAGGATTGAGTAGATGACCTGCTGCATGAGTGGGGGAATGATTAAGTAGATGGACATCCAGGGCCTTAAAGTCATCCACCAATGAGGAGGCAGATCTATAGTTTGTATCATCAAAATGGATGTCAGAATCACCTAAAATGGTGAAGTTAGAGCAATTAAGGATGAGTGAGGAAAGTGCTTCTGAGTCTGACAACAAAGAGCCCCAGCAACCAGATGGACCCTGGAGACAATATCAGAGCACCAGAAAAGGTGAAATTTTTTTGTTAAGCCAAGACAGAAATAATTGCCTCACAATCTGAGTGCGGCAGTGTGTTGGTTGTAGATTGGAACTGTGCCCTAAAGATGATGGCAAGATCGTCCTCTTTTCTATCTGATTGGCCCAGCCTCATTATGCGATAGTCGGTGGGGAGTGTGGCAATAGTGTCATTGAGCCAGGTTTCCATTAAAACAATGACATCTAGCAACTTATACATTAGAAAATTGAATATTTCCAACTGGTGTTTCACCAGGGAACGACAGTTAATATTAAAACACTGGTATGTAGTTAGTCTGTGTGACGACATAGTTTGAGCCTTGTGGCTGTTGCTAGAAGAGTCAGAGTGGGAGATGTAAGGATTTATCTCAGGTTCAGGAGCAACATACTTGGCTGCCAGATTATAATCACAGTAATAACAGCCGTAAATACCTGATTCAGGATTAATAAACGTGATACAGGCCTCTCAAGTGGCTCGAAGTTGCGTGGGGCGTATGTCAGTTTGGCTGGGGCAGTAGATCTAGGGTTCCTGGCCCTTGGTCCAAGTCGGGCTTGGACAGCGCAGACATGGTATGTGCCACATTTGATCCCACAGTTTCTACCTCAGTGACTATTTTTCTGGCTTCATTACTGTTCCATCTTCTACCACCAATTAACCATACAACTAAGCCTACTAGTATATGACACCCAACCAGTCCATAGCCATCCATAAATAAACCGAGCCCAAGGCCTGCTGTTTATCTTACCTAAGCTTACCCTACACTATCACTTACTTGCCCCATAGCCAATGGAAGAAGTATTTGTAGAGCATTATTTTGGGTTGAGGGTGTAGTGTGGAACTCACGGCCGGATGGCCTGATTTAGGTCTCGATGGACGGCCAGCCATTCTGCCATGGAGACGGAGTAAATTACTTCATCCACATGGTGGAGAGGTAACCCACCCAATTTATAAATGACTGCCAAGCAGGCAGTAATTTATAAAAAATATTGCCAGGAACTGCCATCACAGCGGTTCCTGGCAATGCATATTACTCTGTGCTACTGGGCTACACCTGGAGGACGCAGCCCTGTAGAACAGAGTAATTGTGTTTTCTTTCCATGGCATTATAAAGTTTTTACTAGTCTGGAGTCATAGTTGGTGTTGGGACTTAGGTAGGATGGAGTAGGAAGAAGAAGAGCATGGCTATTGGAATTTAGGATGACACACCACTAGTTTGCCTAAAAACACATGCTGCCCCTCTAGGATGTTTCCATTAATCCTGCACGTTACAGTCAAGTTAATTGTGGAGCATTAATTAAATGTCCCCTATTCATCAAGGGCAATATCTATATTTGGAAGCTCATTCACTAATTAACACACACTAAGCATGTGTTGCAGGTTTCACCACATGAAATGAAATCATTTTAACATTTCATCCTTTTTAGTACAAATATCTGTTTTTGATTATTGTGAAGATCAATGATCATGGATTCATACCACACACTTGCCCTCTTTTGGATCATCTAGCAACTCCAGACAAAAAACCTGTCTCACTCTTGAAAGCCTGTGAAAGCAAGCTGCTGATCAGGAGGAGGGAAGTGTCAGTGGTTCCCACAGGACCTTTTGGGAGGAGGGACTCCTATACACTGAGGCCAGAGACCCCAAACCTGGTGCAACTAGGAGAGTGGTAGTGCATCAGAGGTTTGGAGAGTTTTTCTAACATTGGTCCATGATATTCCCCTAGCTTGGCATCTTGGCCAGTCCAATGCCTGCAGTTGGTTAGTTAACCATTTCTACTGGCCAGGAATCTCCCAGAAGGTGAAGGTGTTTTGCACTCCTGTGCCACCTGCCAGGCTAGTGGTAAAGGCTATCTTAATTCCACTTACAGTGGTTGGGGTACTCTTCAAAATGATAGGGATTTACATTGTCGGTCCCCTTGCCCCCCAACAGCATCAGGGAATACATTTATTCTGGTGGTAGTGGATAATGCCACCAGGTACCCTGAAGCCATTCCCCTAAGAACCCCTAAGAACCACCACTGCACCTGCAGTGTCCAAGGCCCTCCTTGGTATTTTTAATAGGGTTGGCTTTCCTAAGGAGGTAGTATCAGACAGAGGTACCAACTTCATGTCTACATACTTGAAACACGTGGGGTGACCTATAGGTTCACTACACCATACCACCCGCAAACAAATGGAATTGTTGAAAGATTTAACAAGACCCTAAAAGGCATGATTGGTGGACTCCCGGAAAAGAAAAGCTCCGTAGGAGATGGGATGTCGTACTACCTTGGCTGTTCTTTTACTTATAGGGAGGTGCCACAAAAGGGAATATGGTTTTCCCCTTTTAACTTTTGTTTGGACACCCTGTAAGAGGACCCCTCTTTCTTGTCAAAGAAGGATGGGCGAGACCCCTCCAGGAACCAAAACAGGACATTGTGGATTATGTACTTGGCCTATGTTCCAGGATGGCTGAGTACATGAAAAAAGCAAACAAAAACCTTGAGGCCAGCCAAGTGCTCCAGAAGCTCTGGTATGATCAAAAGGCTGCCATGGTAGAGTTCCAACCAGGGCAGAAGGTGTAGGTTCTGGAGCCTGAGGCACCCACGGCTGTCCAGGACAAATGGACTGGGCCCTACCCTATCATTGAGACAAAAGGGGAGATCTCCTACTTAGTTGACTTTGGCACATGTAGAAACGACAAGAGGGTGATACCTATAAATTGCCTTGAGCCCTACAATGACAGGGCTGATGTGACCATGCTCATCATCACAGACGAGGACCAGGAAGCAGGGAGTGAGCCATTCCCTGATATTCATTCTCACAACCCTAAAGATGGGTCAGTTGATGAAGTGGTATTTTCAGACATCCTCACTGCCCAACAGCAAATTGATTGCAGGCACATCCTCAACCAGTTTGCTGAGCTCTTTTCCTTGACCCCTAGTCAGACTAACTGGTGTACACATGATGTGGATACTGTTGTCAGCCTACCTTTCAAAAACAAAATATACAGACAGTCTGACCATGTCAAGGAAAGCATTAAAGCTGAGGTAAGCAAGATGCTGGAGTTGGGGATCATCGAACCCTCAGAGAGCCCCTGGAAAAGCCCAGTTGTGTTAGTCCCCAAACCTCATTCCCAGGGTGGAAAGAAAGAAATGAGGTTTTGTGTGGACTATTGGGGCCTCAATGCAGTCATGAAAACAGATGCCCATCCAGTCCCAGGAGCTGATAAACTTATTAACAGGTTAGGGGCAGTCACATATCTGGGTACATTTGATCTCAAATCAGGGTACTGGCAGAGAGGTCCGACCCCTGGAGCTAAAGAAAAATCAGCATTTTCCACTCTAGATGGGCACTTCCAGTTTACTGTGATGCCCTCTGGTTTCAAGAATGTCCCTGCCACCTTGATGAACAAAGTCCTTGCTGGATTGGAAGCCTGTAGTGCAGCCTATCTTGATGGTATTTCTGTCTTTACCTCCACCTGGCAGGAGCACCTGATCCATCTCAGACAGGTCCTGGAGGCTCTGCAGAGAGCCGGCCTCACTATCAAGGCACCTTGAAAGAAGTGATGTGCTCGCCACCCATTCTAAGAGCTCCAGATTACTACAAGCAGTTCTTCTCCCCAGAACGCAGTATTGGAGTGCCATAGAAAGGGAAGCCTTTGCTGTGGTTTGGTCCCTGTAGAAGCTGAGAACATACCCATTTGGTTCTCACCTCCTTGTTCAGACTGACCACAGACTTCTCAAATGGCTCATGCAGATGAAAGGAGAAAACCCCAAATTGTTAAGGTGGTCCATATCTCTACAGGGAATGTACTTTACAGGGGAACACCGACCTGTGACTGACCATAGCAATGCAGATGGCCTTTCCAGGTTCGTCCAGTTAGATAATGAAGACTCTCTAGGGAAAGGTTAGTCTCATCTTCTTTCATTTAGGGGGTCATGTAGGAAAGTGCCACTTTTCGCATGGTTAGTTCCCACTTTTTGCCTGATGTAATTTTGAATTGTAAGTGCACTGGGTCCCTGCTAACCAGGTCCCCAGTGCCATATTGCTTTCCCCAAAACTGTACCATGATTGGCACAAATTCAGACCCCTATAAGCCTCTAGAAAATAGTATGCCTGGTACCTAGGGCATGGGTTCTGGAGAGGGTTGTCTGGGGCTGCAGCAGTGGTTGTGCTGCCCCAGGGCCCCCTCACCACGTCTATGCACTCTGCCACTGCGGGCTGTGTGTCTTGGTGCAGGAAAATCCAAAGTCGACATGGCACCCAGCCCTCTGTGCCATGCCTCTCATGCACTGCATAAGCTATAGGTAAGTCATCCTACTGCAGGCCTTTGGCCCTAAGGGAGGGTGCACTATAACCTAAGTGTGGCCTGTCTGAATGAGCAGATAGGCCCCTACAATATCCAGTCTGGTCTGTGATGTTGTAAGTGAACAGGGAAGTCATAAAGAGTACATGGGCTGGATACTTGTCAACATGAGTTTCCTAGCTCTGTGATGGCTTCACTGATTTCTAAGATGTTGGTACCAAACATCTTGTCTTAATAAATCCTCACTGATGTCAGTGACAGATTTATTAATAAATTCACACAAGAGACCCTTTTAGGGGGTCCGCTGAAAACCTGCCAAGCCTTGGTGTGGTTCCTGACTGGTTTTCATCAGTCTGCCACCACCATACATGTTTCTGATCTCATGAGGTGAGAGCCCGCACTCTTGAGAGGACAGAGACAAAGCCTGCTCTGGGCGCAGGAGTTTAACACCTCCTCCAGGACAGGATGGCCTTCTGGGGTCAGAAGCTTCAAAGGCCATGCCACCTTTGAAATCCATCCCAGGAACCTCCAGCTAGTGGAGGAGGCCAAACCCCCTTTTCCTGCTCTGTTTTTTTCAGGATGAAAGGCGAGAAAACTAGTGAGGCTAGGATGAGTGCCCACCTTCAGCCTGCACTACCCGTAAGGCGGGGCAGGCGAGGAGGAGCCCACTTTTCACTTTCCACCATGTTGAAGATGGGGAAAATAGCCTATCAGGATCAGGGATATGCCCTCCCCCCACATGGGTAAAGCATATAGAGGGGGTAGTCACTACCTGGCTCCCCTTCAATGCCCCCTAAATTTAGTATTTAGGTGGCACCCCGGGACCTTGACTTGAGATTCCCTGGACCAAAAGAAGAAAAAGGAAGGGGACGTGCTGCTGACGCAGGAACTGGCTCTGCTGCAGAAGAAACTGGTGCCAAACCCTGCCAACTGTGTAAGGACTCGACAACTGTGCTCTGCTTTCCCTACCTGAAACCTGTGCAGCATCCAAGAATTCTGGAGCCCTGCCAGCCTTCACAAATTGCCTGGTACCTCCCTTTGGACTAGTGGTACACTGCAGTGGAAGACCGCCCAGGGTAGAGACCAACACAAACTGTGTTGACGCAATTCACCCCGCCAACCAAAAGTTGCAGCAGCCAAGGCTTGTTGATCACCAGTCTGGTAAACAACCCCTTCAAAGCATGCACCAGCCCGAGGGATCCTCACAGTACCTGCGACTGATGCTGGAAACAGTCCTGCTTCTGTGAGCCTGCATCCTTTCTGGTGGCATCGACTGCATGATAGCAGCAAGTTGGGCTTGAACGCGATAGACTGCCCTCACCGCTCCTGTAACTGAACGCCAGCGGTGAAGAACAAACTCTGCATCCCAAGACCTCCCGCACCCCTGACCCAGGTGCCCTAGAACTGTGTGCTGTGGTCACGGCCCTGGGACTACCCAAACTCTGACCCCCCCTGGAGTAGAACTACCCCTGAACTCTGCTATCTAACCCTATGTTTTTCTTACAGTGACTATGACGGTAACTGTTTTGGCCGTGGCCGCCTCCATTGCATCCCTTTCTAACCAATGCGTTGTTGCTTAAAACTTGTAAGCATTTGTGTCTTGAACTGCATTTGGCTGAAAATCGACATACAAAGCATTTATTAACTGTTGAACAAAGTTTTTAGTTTCTAAAAATAAATATAAAGATACACCTTTGTTTTTTAACAATTGGTCTCGGATTTATTCTTGAGTGTGTGTCTCATTTATTGCCTCCGTGTGTGACAACAAATGCTTAGCACTTACCTCTGATAAGCCTAACTTCTCGCCCACACTACCACAAAAGAGCGTTAGAGTTATCTGCTTTTACCTCTGCCTATCCATTGGGGAGCCACTGTACACTCTGCACAGTGTAATTCATTTTAGTACACTATATAGAAAGCAGTTTCCTACAGGTGTGATGCAATGACAGCAACCTTAAATTCAAACAAAAACTGCCTTTAAAGCTACCAAATTCTTACCTTTTGTTTCTTCAACCAAAGTTCTAAGTAGGATTAATCATAAAAAAGTGGTGTGTAAGACATCATTTGGCCTACCAGAGGTGATGTTTTCAAAAGGGTCTTTAAAATTCTAGTGTGCTTTATATCTATTAGTAGATTTGTACCAGTTCTAATAATAAAAGAGTTATTTTTAACATATATTTGTTTAGATGAGTTCAATAACTATAGCTAAAACAATAGATTAAATAATTGTAGTGAGTGCAAGGCATAGTGTCACTCATTTGTAGTAATAAACTGTGCAGTTGTTTTTCCCACAATCTCTGTGATTTTTTTCCCCTCTGTTCAAGGATGAATCTTTATACAGTACAATATTTATGGTGTCCAAGTACAAGAGCTGAGAACAGAAAAAAAGGAAACATGTGATGTTTTACTATAATTTTATATGCTATTATAGCATAAGCAATTTGTACTGTTTTGTTTCTGGAATTTTGTAAATGTAATACTAATATATATTTCTATTCTTTTTCTTTTTTCAACAGTGCCTGGAGAGGTATGTCTTTAGATGTTTCAATATACTCATTGTACCACATAAATATTTCTTAGACACTACTCCTGCAGATGGTTTGTCACATAAAGAGCAGTTGACATGCTTTGCCACCACCTTCTTTTCCCTGAGATGGGATGATGGAAAAATCACATGCAATTGTTTGCTGCTTTGCCAGAGATTACTTCTCCAAAGAACCGTGTTCAACAGGGTGTGGCTGCTGATCCTCACTGCCACCAGATGCCATTTTATATGGAAATTATTTTAAAACAAAATCATCAAAATTACTTTATAAGAAGTAAAGAACAGGTGCTGAATTGTGAACTGTTTTTTTCTACACCAATTGTTTATGGTGTACAAGTACAAAAGCTGAGAACAGTAAAAAGGGAAAAGAAAATGTTTTACTATAATGTGAAATACTATTACAGCATAAAAAGGTCTACTGTTTTGTTTATAATATGAACTTATACATTGCAGAAACTAAACGTATATAGTAGAATTGTGAAAAAAGTGATGCTAAATTATATTTATGTTCGTTTTCTTTTTAAAAAGATGAATGACACCATGTATTGAAGTAAAGTAATTTCCTAATTACTTCTTTCTTTGTAGATCAACAAACCAACATTGTCAAGGTATACACCAAGGGACAGTCTACTCCAGCCACTGATACATCCAGACACACACTGATACAGCCACTCATACACCCAGTCACTTATCCATACAGCCACTCACATACCCAGTCACTCACCCACACAGTCTGTAACACACCGACTCACTGACCAATACAGCTCTACCACATTTACTTACTTACTCATACAGATACTCTTCCACCCAACCACTCACTCGGTCATACAGCTACTAACACATGCACTCACTCACCCATACGGCCATTCATATACCCACTCAGTCCCCCATAAAATCACTAACATACCCATTCACTTTCCCATGTAACTACTGACACACCCATTCATTCACCCATACAGCTATAAACACACCCACTCACTCTTCCATAGAGCCACTCATACATCCATACAGTCACCCATACAATCACTAACACACCCAGTCACTCTCCCATGTAACCACTGACACACCCAATCACTCACCCATACTGCTACAAACACACCCACTCACTCACCCATACAGTCACTGACACAGCCACTCACTCACCTATACAGCTACTAAGACAGCCAGTCAGTCACCCGTGTTACACAATTTACATAATTAATAATCAATTACATAATTAATGATAAATTGTTAATTAATTGTTTATTATTACTTAATTAACTTCCTATCTTATACCCCTACAAATCCAGCAGCCCGCACATAAAATATAACTTAAAAAATATAATTATTACACAATTAACATAATAAATAATCAATTAAATAATTAATAATACATTAGTTAATTAATTATATATAATTAACTTCCCACCCTATAGCCCTACTAATCTAGCAACCCGCTATGACAATATAAATTACAATTACCAATTAAATTAAAAATTCAAATTCACTTAACATAACAGCTATATTTAAAAATATGAACAATTATACAAATAATAATAACACATAAAATTAATATATGAACCAACACACATAAAGATATTTATGAAACAATCTTTTTCAACTATATTATTGAAAATTATATTAACAACAATATTCTTGAAAACAATATTACTTACTGAAAAATCGATATTTTTGACAACGATATATGTGCATCAAAATAATTTTGTATCACAATATTTTTTTTCCGATATTTCTACAACTCAATATTTTGTCCCAGTACTTTTATCTGTCTTGGATGCAGCACTGAACTAAAAGCTGGAGCACTATGGAGAAATCTTCTTAAAGACAAGATGGACTGTGGAGTGCAGGAATAAAATGTCAGTATGGGAACATCAAGATAAGCATTATGGTGCCTGAGGAGCTAGAGTATATCAAGTAAGGGAGCTTACAAGGGATATTATTTAAACATCAATTATATTTCTTCAAGATTATACTTGTGAATGTCTTCAAATTTGCATTCCAACAGGGTAAATTCAGACTGAAGGATAATAAAATAACTCAATAGTGACTTAATCTGCAAAGGAGCTGGAGGGCATAGGCTGGTAGAGTGGTGTGTGCCATTAACTAAGAAATGAGGGGAAGTAATCTCATACCGCCAATCACAACTAGTTTCATGTTCTCGGCTGATCACTCTAACAATATTATTTTGCTGTGCACAGTAAAGCAGGCCACAAGTTGATCACTTAATTAGAGTTTGTCATTTGAGCCACTACTCTGGATTTTCCTAACCAACACACCTCCATAGGGGTGGGCCCTTTTGAGTCCTCTTGTTTCCCATTGAAGCACATTCTAGGCAATGTTCTTCTGGTAGATGTCAACATTGTTTTGAATGTATTTCAGCTAAAAGCGATAGATCTATAGTATTGATAAGAAAATTAAAAGAATTTGGGGGTTAGTTCTTTTAGTTTAGTCTTCTTGATGAATAAACTGACTGATATCAGAACCCAGAGATCGATTTATGTTAACAAAAGGAAAATAAAAGCATATATCCCATTATGTGAAAGGCAAGCAATGATGCAGAATGATCCACCAAACAATACATTATCAAGTGTAGATTACCAAACCCTCCAATTCACAACAAAATGATGAATCTTGAACTAATACTCATTAGTCAATGTAAGGTAAACGGGGGCTTTCTGTTTCAGCAGACTGTCACCACTTGCTAATTTTGAAGTCAACGGTTGAACCAAAGGATAAATCCGTCTTTCTCGGCTCTCACTGCTCAACCAGTCTGGCCCAAATAATTGCTGTGTCTTCCTTGATTGACTATCTATGCCATGCACACTGGACCACTCTATTTTAGTTTATTATGTACAATATGCTCTCTGTGTAAGTAAGCTGCATACCATTTATATATCTATGTAAACATTTTTAAGAAGTCCTCCTATTCTAATTCTAATTTATTAGTCTGGAAAGTAGAGTTTGTCCTCAGACTCAGGAGGATAATTACTGACCACACTTCAGATGAGACACTACTTGCCCTTGTCATCTTCCGTTGTTTCAGAAGCACTATTATCCTTTTGAATGATATTAATAATGGCACATTTACAGGAACCTAAAAATATGAAACTCACAGCTGTAACGCTTAGCACAGAGTGCATTGTTACACTGCATAATATATGTATATATATTTACTACATGGAAATAAGAAGGTTGTGCACGTTTATTTAAGGTTAGACTACAGTACAAAGTTGTGACCTTCACAGATCCCCTTTTGACAAATTGTTAATTAAACCTTCATCTTGTTCAGTGTGAGTAACAGCAAGGGGAGCAGGAGCAGTGGCAGCAGGAAAGGGACTACGACATCTTTAAGCTGCCACAGCCGCTTGCAGACAGGCAGGGCCACGAGGAGCGAACGGACCAAGTGATGTGGGAGTCCGTGGTGGTAGATACTGAAGTGTGGAGCCTCATTGCTGATCAAAAAAAAGGCACGTGGCCACCATGCTAAAAGTTGAAGCGCAGCGGTCGTGAAGCAGGTGCCATGTTGATAAAAGAAAGGTGTTCCACAAAAACAACACATGAAGATGAAAGCGTAAAGGTACAGTAGTTAGGCACTGCTCCACGGGAGGATACAAATAACAACAAGGAGGGACAAAGAAGAAGGAGTAACCACTGGCAAGCAAGCTTTTTTGTTGGACAATCCAAGTGATGAATAAAAAGGCAATGCGTGGGCTGTTAGTCCACAGAGTGAATACAGCATGTCTCAAAGAAACAGCGCATGTGCTGCCTAGGCTCGACCCAAAAAAGAAGGCAACACTCTGTGCAAACTCATAACTCTGCTCTATCAATTACAAAGGTCTACATTGGTGAAGACTGACAGTAACAAATCCCTGTGGTTCTAACACAGGCTGATTCAAAATGTTGATGACAGTTTCAAAGGACAATGCTTGAGGGGGAATCAAGCATTTGCCCTTTCGCTGACTGGAGCTGTTAATATAATTTCTGGCTAATTTCCAGGATTCTTGAGCAACCTCCATGACCCTCTGTTGTTCTAACATTGAGAACAAGCGTTGGTGTTTTTTACATGAATTTGCCTTTTCCCAGTCTCCTCCAGCACTGGATTAAGCATAATGAACAGTAGCCTTAACTTTTTTAATCTTTCATCAAATGACCAATGTTTTCTAATATACATTTTGACTAATAATTAAACAAAGTGTACCCATATGCCATAGTGCTCGTGGCATTCATTTCAATGTCTTGAGTTGATCTTGCCAAATGACTTAATTAGAGTAAATTGTTGTCGATGGTAATTTCTGCATCATCAGATTATTGGCAATCTGACACAATGTAGGAAATCTGACTGGTAATCTATGAGGAAGAGAGTGCACTGTATTGATGTGAACTGTGACTAAGCTATTACAAAGTCCAGAATTTTTATCCATAACAGGGAAGCTTGTTTCAGTGCAAAATTCCTGGCTAACCCTCAACAGCTTGCCTAAAACATCATGTAATACTTCTTCATATGGTACATGTACAAAAACACCAAAATAGAAATAGAGTTGATAAATTAATAACTTAAAATTTATGAATCACTTGACTTATATACAGAAAAATGTAATGAGTAAAATGGCACAGAAATAGGGACGTTTGAAGTAGAGATCAAAAGTTATAAAAAACAATCTATTCATTTAAAACAATTGGAATCTGAAACTCAAGTTAGAACTGGTATATCTGCACTCTTTGGGGTTCAGTTGCAAGGCTGGGTAAAGTTTGTGGTTCATGCCAGTCAAATAAATGTTTTCCCATAAGATAACTTTTAAGAACTCTGGAGTGGGACACCGTTTGTGACAGAGAATGATCTCTCTACTTTGGATACATCTGCTGCATGGTTCCACTTAGCCATCAAATTTTGTGCCAAATAGATCTGAGCAGTTATGAAAATGCTAGGGTGAGAAGGAGGCCAAGGTTGCATCTTTCTTAGTACAATATTCTGTTAACATGTCCGATTTCTGTTTCATACTGTGGGGCCTGTCTCTGAGACTCCCTAATATTCCTTTTGAAACACCTGTTCTGTTTAGCCTCCAACTTATAAACTAATAGATGTAATTAGGTTTCAACAAATTAGATTTCTTAATTTTGATATCCTCTTGTGTCTAATGTGTTCTCTATAGTTGTATAGAAATGCATGATTTACAGATATAACTACTGAATATCTTAGTTTCTTCTTATAGACCCAGCTTTAACCCCTCTGACTTGTGTAAACTTCTTAACCCAATTTTAAATTCCTCTAGGAAAACCCTTCGAGTGAAGTTATTAGTTTTTTTTTCTAAGAGGCATTCTGCTTTTGCAATGTTAATGCATGTGTTGAAACAAAAAATGTGCATAACAAATAAATATGGTAACCAGTTATTTGCTCTCTCTGCTGAGAATGAACTAAAATCATCAAATATGATTTTAATCTGGAGGATGATATACATTTCTCTAGCGCCCCCCTCTTTCCGAGACTGTGTCTGTCCATGTCACGCACACAAAAATAAACAAATCATGAAACCTAAAAGAACTGTTGGCTGAGGAGGACTGAGATCATTGCTGCTTTCTGGGTAGATTACAGGAGCTCAAAGAGACAACTAGAGCTCAGTGAGGCCTAACAACAGGAGCCTGAATTACTAACACCCATTCACAAACCAAGATGTGCAAATTGCACACTGACCTGTTCACCAATGGGTGTCTAATTTGATATGTGACTTATGCATGTCGGTCACATCACAAATTGTCCATTTGCAGGGGGTTGCAAACAATCTGTCTAATGAACATTTATTATTATCATATATTAACCTCTTAAGTATGGGTGTCGCCCAATGGCTGACACCCGCACTATCTCCTCAGTGTGTCTGTTGGCCATTGGCCAACACTGGGGAGGTCATAAGGGCCCCTCTGATGCTACACACCAGCAGGAGTCCTTTATGTTATTTTTAGCTCGAGCAGCCTGAGTAGTTTCTTTTTTTAATTACTGTAATGATGATCAGCACCCAGGGTGCGCTGATGTCAGTACAGTAAAAGTGGAAGTAAAAGGAACCGATGGGCTCATTTTACTTTAACTGGATCAGTGCTCAGGGGCATATCTCACTCGCCCGAGCACTGATTCTTTTAGGGGAGGCATCGTTTGATAGAGGAAAATCTCCCCTTTCCAATTGGATCTCAGCCCAGTGGATCCCTCCTTGGGAATAGTCACAGGAGAGTGATCCCCAAGCAGGTATACCCCACTCAGTGCCAGGGATAGGGGGAGCGGCCCCTTATGCAAGGCACTGTGCTACCCTTAGCAATTTAATTATTTCAGTCTTTCTGCCCCCCCTTGGGGGCAGATGGGTGTAATTACCACCCAACCTGCCCACCCAGGAGGGCAGAAAGCCCACTAGACTCCAGGGTAAACAAAAATAAATAAATATAGGGGGGCTGCCCACTGTGGGCATGGCCATGCCCCCATCCCTAAAAATATATGGTGACAGTCTTTCTGCCCCCTTTTTAGGGCATATGGGGGTGATTGCCAAAAAAATGAAAATACACTTGACACCCTCACAATGGGGAGTTTGCCTTTGGGGCTAAAGAAAGTGGTGCAGGTGTTGCACTCTTGCATTGCTCATGCCCCCAACCCCAAAAAAGGAACAAACCAGTCTCTTTGCCACCCCCCCCCGGGCAGACAGGAGGTTTGCCCCAATTTGCACATGAGGGCCAAAAAGCGTCAGTGTGGCAGGAATATATTTTTTTCATAAATTAATGGGGTGATTCTGGCCCATCCTAACGTCTGTCCCACCCTCACACCTAAAGCTGTAACAGTCTTTCTACTCCCCTGTGCACTAAGAAATTCCATCCCAATGGCAAACTAGAGGACATTTGATTACTTTGAGTGTTGTTTTTACAGATGGGTCAGGAGAGTGTGGCTAACTCTCAATATCATCCCACTTGCAATGGTGAATGACCGCACTTGCTGGGCTTGGGTAAGCAGCCACCTGGGAAAACATACCAGACCCAGACAGTTCTGAAAACTAGTTCTGAAGTCCAGGGTTGTGTGCTTCTTGCGGATCCCACAACATTTTCTTACCCACAATGCCATGCAAACCACAAACCTTTACTAAAAACACACACTTTCTTCACATGTTTGTGAGGAAAACTTGTGGCATCTGTCGTGATCAACACATTTCTTACCACCCAGCATTCCCCCAAGTCTTCCGATAACAATGGTACCTCACTTGTGTGGGTTGACCAAGAGACCTTGACACAAAAGGCCCTAAAACGCTACGTGGAAAGATCAGTGATAGGGGTAGCTGCAGGATTTGGGACTGTGTTGTGGTGCCACCCATGCAAACCTACAAACCACAGACATTTTTTAAAACTAGGGGATTCCAGGTGTGCCTTGCATGTATCCCATGAGGTTTTCTTACCCAAAATGCCCTGCACATCTCAAACTTTGCCTGAAAGTTTGAGGTTTGCAAGGGATTAAGGATAACAAAACCCTGGTGAGAGCCACACAAGTCATTCTACCCTGGATTCCCCCAGCTATCTAGTTTTCAAAAATGTGCAAGTTTTCTAGGTTTCCCTAAGTGCAGGCTGAGCTGGAGCCCAAACTCCACAGCTACCCACTTTGCAAAAAAAGGTAAGTTTTTAGTGAAAAAATGTGATGTATCCACGTTGTGTTTTGGGCTGTTTCTTGTTGTGGATTCTAGGCGTACCCACACAAGTGAGGTACCATTTTTATAGGAAGACATGTGGGAGCATAGAATGGTGCAACATCTTTTATTATCAATTGGAATTCACTGCATTTGTGCCATCCAAATGTAAGCCAGTGTGTAAGAAAGAAGACATTTCGAAAATTGTATACTAGTACCGGTACCCAGAAATCCAGAGATGTAAAAATAACCAGTGCTCCTTAACTCCACATCTTGTGCCCATTTAAAAAATACATAGGTTTCCTTGATACTAAGCCTAGGCATAGTTCGCGAAGTAGCGCTACGCGAAGCTACGTGAAGTGCAGTTCGCACTACGCGAGCTACGCATAGCACTACGCGAACTGCGTAGTGCGCTGTTCGCAATGATTGCACAGTGCCGGATGCTTGTCCGCACTGTGCAATCATTGAAAACGGCATCTTGCACAGTGCGAGCTGTCTTTTACTGCCGCTCGAGTAGATTTTTACTCGAGCGGCAGCTTCTCAACGCGGACTTGTAGTTTCTCATCGCGAGCGGTCGCGAGCATACGTGACCACTCGCAGTGAGAAACCTGACCTCCCCGCGTTGAGAATCTCGCCGGGAGGTTTATTTTCCACGCTCGCGATCGGCAACTTGATGTTGCTGATCGCGAACGAGGAAAAAGTCTCGCCGGGATGTCATTTTGCTTGCTCGCGGTCGCCAACTTGACTTTGAGGACCGCGAGCAAGCAAAAAATGACCGCTGCACTACGCTACGGTGTGCTACGCGTGTTTGCACTGTGCTACGTGCAATTTGCGTTGTGCGAAGTAGCGCAAACTTCGCAAACTACGCGAGCGTAGCGTAGTACTTCGCCCAGGGTTACTTGATACCCATTTATCACTTTATTTTCACCATATGAATTGGTTTATACTCGGAACATAATGTAATCATTGTACGGTGCAGCTCAGTTGGTGACTCTGCATACCTTGGGTTCTTAGAGAACTTGCACAACCTATATATCCCCTCAACCAGACAGGTCTAGTGGACGTAATGGTATATTGCTTTTGTAAATCGGACATTGTGACGAAAAGCTACAGATGAAAATACTGTCACAAATGGCTATTTTTTCCAACTTATTTTCAATATTTCTTTATTTTAACAGTTAGTTTTTTGGGAAGGCCTCAAGGGATCTACACATATGACACCTTGCTGTATTTGGAAGTTTGCCTAGTTTTCAGAAATCTATAGCTTTTCTGGATCACCCATGGGTTTCACACTAGTTTTCACCACACACTGGAAGTAGGTTGAGAGCACAAAAAATAGGAAAACTGGGCTACCTGTTTGAAAAATGCCACAACTGTGGTAAAAAAAAGTTGTTGATGCCATTTTAGGAGAAAAAAACAGACACTTTTATCTAGAGCTCTTTTTTGCTATTTTTCCCCAAAACCTCAAAATGTAGCTATATTTTGCCTATTTTCTTGGTCCTCTCCAGGGAATCCACAAGCCCTGGGTACCTTTAAAATCCCCAGGATGTTGGAAACAAATGACGCAAATTTAACATGTATACCTTATGTTGAAAAACGTTATGGAGCACTAACGGCAAACTACCCCAAATAGCTCAGGGCTCAGAACTGAGGGGGGGCGAGGGTGCAGGAGGGAGGGGGGGGGCGCAGGCCCAGCAGATAAGGAGTTAAGGGACTGCAAAACTCCAAACCTATATTTTCAATCCCGAACACAAAACATATATTTTTTTTTAATGCAGCCCCTGTCCATAAAGATACAGTTAATGCTTTGAAAATAAAATTGGAGAGCATTCATGGCTACCATTTAAAGTACTAACAAAGAATGTTATTGGAACTTGCTTTGACCTTGGAAGAAGGGGGCTCACTAGCACATTCTACAATATCTGGTCAATTGCAGCCATTTCTGCACTGTTTAAAGGAAGAAGCTGTAGCACAGAGCTCAGGTTTGCACCTTGGGGCTGTATATATCTCGGTCTGTCATTTCTCTGGATGGCAACGTGTCTTCATAAGTGTAATTGAAATTAAAAAGAGTATCAGGGGAAATATTTTCCAGAATAGATACATATTGTTGCAAACAAGGAAGCTTGCTGAAGATGAGTTTGAAATGCAGTAATGATTTAGCGTTCATCCTCTTAAACCTTGCTGAATTGTGTTAATTTCTACAAAAAGTTACAAAATTGCAGCAATGATCAAGTAAAATACCAACCGAGTAGAGGAGAAATGTCCCAATTGGCTTAAATTCATTTGTCAGAGCTTCCAAAGAAAGAGTGTTTTTGTTTCACTAATAACTTTGGTACCGTTTGATGAATCTTCGTGAAACGTAAAAAAAAAAAAACACCAGCCACCTCAGCTGCTCCCTGTAAAGGTTCGGGGTGTTCCGTCAAGCGGGGGTCCCAAAATGTTGATTGCCCACGATAATTCTGATAGGATAATTATGTTGCAGCTACAGAAAAAAGCGGCTGGTTGGAATTACACAAAATTTGTCAAAAAAGGTTAGACCTTTAAAGTGTCAACTGAATCATTTTTCAGAAATTTGCTTTGAGATGTCATCAGTGATGTCACCAATGATGTAATTTAACATGTCATGAGTAATGCAATATGTGAGGTCATAAGCAGTGTATGGCGGGGTACAAGTAATGATTAGCTCAGTTTTATTTATGATTCTTTGTGTGCCCTCCCCCACTCCCAGCAATCATTTATGGAGACGCCACTGCACTGACAGGCAATGTAGGAAACAAAGAAATAAAAAATAAATGTGGTTCCCACATAGGAATGCTGTGCCTGCGCAAGAAGGAGTGAACTGGTTAAACCCAGAGGCTTAGACTAACAAACATTTTGTGCTGTTGTTTGTGTCACAAAAAGAATGTAAATCTGCAATAGATTTTCTTTTTTGGATTGACTTTCCAGCTACAAACTTGTTTGGCAGTGGAAAGTTACCGGAAAGTAACACAAAGCAGCGCAAAGTGCTGCTTTGTGTTATTCTGCATGAAGGTGGTTTTCTAGGGCTGGTACGTGGGCGTTTGATGCAAAACCCTATTGACTAACAATAGTAGACAGGGCTTTGCACCAATATCTAACGACATATGACAGCAGGTGTTAAAAAGAAGTGTTTTTATTTCTTCTAACTTTTCTAAGTTTCCATGTGTGCTGCACTGTACAGTACACATCACAAGAGGGAAAAGTTAGCCTAAGCACAATATTTTGTACTGGAAGGGTGTTGTTAGAAATGGGGGTCTCTAGTTGGCAGAGGTAGGTACCTTTGTCCAAATTGGGACCCTTGCTTCTAGTCAGGGTAAGGGGGATACACACTTTAGATAACCCCTGCTCACCCCCTTGGTAGCTTGGCACGAGCAGACAGGCTTATCCCAAAGGCAATGTGTAAAGTATTTGTTCCAACACTCACAGTAACACAGTGATAACACCACAAACAGACACCACACCGGTTTAGAAAAAAATAAAGTATCTTTATCTAAACTTAACAAGACCAAAACGACAAAAATCCAACAAACAAGTATTAAGAAAAATGGCTTTCAAAAGGTTTTAGCAACTGAGTCCATAGAAAACTGTGGATGCGTGATTTCTTGCAAAGTACCTGTTGTTGCAGACAAAATTCACTAAGCCAAACAGCCGCAGCGATGGAAAGCGTCGAAAAACATAGAGATGCGTCGATTCCTGAGACCTTCGTGGATGCGATGCAACAGTTCCGCTGGACACAGGGGAGCGGTGCGTCGGGTCCGGTCTGTAGGGGGAAGCGATGTGTCGATTCTGAGACAACTCCGATCCGCGGGTGATGGGTCGGGGAAAACTTGCCGCACAGGGACGATGCATGGAAATCCGGGATACGTTGGCGAATGATGCAGTGGCGTCGAGCGGCGCTGCGTCGATTTCTTCTGCCGCGATCCCTCAATGCGTCAATTTTTGCAGCGGCGACAGGCGCTGCGTCGGTTTCAGCAGTGGTGCGGCGGTGCGGGGAGATTCTTCTCGCACCACGGCGTTGCGTCAGAAAAACTGTCGCAAGAAGAGCGATGCGTCGATTTTCTTGTTGTTGGGTTGCTTTCCAGCTCCCATTAGCAGAAACAACCTCCAGAGGCCCCACACAGTCACAGGCACTTCTTGGCAGGTCAGAACTCCCAGCAGGGAAGTTCAGGGGAGCTGGGGGTGAAGTCTTTGTGTTCCTGAGACTTCAAAACAGGAGGCAAGCTCTATTCAAGCCCTTGGAGACTTTCCTCAAGCAGGGGACACAGCACACAGCAAAGTCCTTCTCCTTTTCTTTGGCAGAAACAGCAACTGCAGGCCAACCCCAGACACACAGCAAGGGCAGTACTTCGCCTCAGTTTTTCCAGCTCTTCTCCTTGGCAAAGGTTCCTCTTGATTCCAGAAGTAGTCTAAAGTTCAGGGGTTTTAGGTCTAATACTTCTACCCCAAAATGTCTTTGTTCTCTTTGTGCAAGGGGCTCTGAGCCCAGTTCAAACCAGTTCTGGGGGGCACTCTGCAAGTACACAACAACATCCATTGTCAGTGTGAGCCTTGGCTCCAGACACACCACCGGGGGGCCGAGCCAGCATTATGGAAGGCAGGCACAGCCCTATTCAGGTACAGGTGTTACTCCTCCCACCACTCCAAATGCAGATCAGGCCTATTCAACCTAGTGCTGACTCATCCAGACTCCTGGAGCCACTGCACCTCCCCAGCCCCTGTCACTCCAAAGCCAGACAGTCAATCCACAAACAGGCAGAGGCACACAGGATGGTTGAACAAGAAAATAGCCACTTTTTAAAAGTGGTATTTTCAAACTCAGAATGTAAAACTCACTTTTCCTAAAAGATGAATCTTTAGATTCTGAGTTCAGGCATACTAAACTTTATTTTGCTATCTGGTCCCAATGGTAAGTTATGTATATAAGATGTTATAAATTAACTCCCATGCTTTCCTATGGGGACAGATAGCCTTACAATAGTGAAAAACGAAATTGGCAGTATTTCACTACCAGGACATGCCACACACACCAGGGCATGTCCTACGTTTCACATACACCGCACCCTGCCCACAGGGGTACCTTGGGCCTACTTTAGGGGTGACTGACATGTAAGAAAAGGGAAGGTTAGGGCCTGGCAAGTGGGTGCACTTGCCAAGTTGATATGGCAGTTAACAACTGCGCACAGACACTGAGGTGGCAAGTCTAGTTACCGTTTCAGGACTACTCGTGTGGGTGGCACAATCAGTGCTGCAGGCCCACTAGTAGTATTTGATTCACCAGCCCTGGCACACTCAGTGCACTCTACTAGGGACTGACCAGTAAATCAAATATGCCAATCAGGGAGAACCAATCACAATAACAATTTACACAGAGAGCATATGCACGTTAGCACTGATCAGCAGTGGTAAAGTGCCCAGAGTCCTAAAACCAACAACAACAGGTCAGGAAAAAATAAGAGGAAGAAGCAAAGGGTTTGGGGATAGCCCTGCAAAAAGGGCGAAGTCCAACAGGTACTTATCCAGTACAAAACCTATTTAGGTTTATCTGAAGTTCTGGTCCATCAATTGAAAAGAGTGCAAAACTTTGCAGTTAGAGTTCTGTGTGAAGGAGTAAAGACATTATCATTTTATCTTGGGTCAGCTTACACTGGCTTCCCATGAAACACAGAATTATATTCAGACCCTCAATAAAGTGTATACATTTACACTCGGTCAATGCTTTGTTATTTTCTGTTCCAGAAGTGAGGAAAGCTCGGATTGGTGATAGATCATTAAGGATAAGGGGTCTTCAATTATGGAATGAACAGTCCTTTGAATCAAAATCCATTCCCCCATGCCAATTTTTTTAAAGCTCTAAAAACGTTTCTATTTAATTAATTGTTGGCTTTTTATTCCCCTTTTACTGTTTGTCTATTTCAAGTAGCACCAAGATGGCCTTTTTAGTAAACGTTCGAGCTTTAAATATAGTCTTTCATTCATTCAGATGTGTGTTGTCAAAAAAAGCTGCAGTTTCGACCTTTGGTAATATCTGTCTCGATTTCTGATCTCCAATATCCATAATTTATTGTAGTTGCATGTTTATTGGGGAAAGATTACCTTTATTCTTTTTTATCTATTGAGTGCACACTAGAAATCCAGTATAGGTGCAGCTGAACCCGTGACTAACAAAAGAAAATAGCTATAGGGAAAGCTATCAGTCCGATCAGTGAGGAGGACAATGGGAAAAATCTAAAATAAGGCGTCAGGAAAAAAAGACTAACAAATTAACAAATATTTTGCACTGGGTAACGCAAAACTGTGTAAAATATTTTTTTAAATTTACTTTCCAGCGCAAAACCTATTTTGCACTGGAATGTTGCCTAAAAGTAACGGAAACAATGCAAAGTGCTGCTTTTCATTACTCTGCGTCATGAAAGCGTTCCATGGGTGGTACATGGGTGTTACCATGCAACCACCTATGATTTTGAAGCAAAACTGTATCTACTAACAATAGTCGACAGAGTTTTATGCCAAAAGCTAACACCACTTGAAAGCAGGTGTCAAAAAGGAAAAAAGCTTTATTTCTCCTAAAGATTCCTATTTTGCATGTGTGCTGCGCTGTACAGCGCACATCATTAGAGGGAAAAGTTTTAAAGTTTGTCTAGGCACAGTATTTTGTTCTGGAAGCCTACCCTTCCAGTATAAAACCTATGCTAGACTAACGCAGCCACCTTTGCACTATGGTGTAAAGGTTTGTACGTGATTCTCAGAAGCCTAACTGTGCATGCAACTTTGGGTACTGCATTGGACAACAGTTTTGTTAATCTGGGCCATGGTGTGTTCTTTAAAATAGAACATTTGGGATCACTCTGATGTCCATTGTAAGCTAATGAAATGTTCTGGCACTCACACTGAAATTCTCTGCTCAGACCTCGAGCTAAAGTTGGAGAGTGGAGCTTAGAGAAGCCCAATGCTTCTCCATCACAGTGAGTACATTGGTACATATTTGCGAAGTGTGTCCCTATTGTCCCTATAAGATGTGGGAGTTTGGCCGTATATGATTTTGCAAGTGAACTATAACATCCTAACATACCATGTTTGGAAATGGCTGCCAGTGCATTTGGCAAATCCAGTGTGTGATGCTGCCATATTTTTTTCTTTAAGAATCACATGTTCAGCAGTGTTTTTCACATCTTGTAGCCCGAAGACCTGGCATGCTAGCCATTGGCATGCTCCAGTTTGTTGTTAACCAAGAAATTCATTACTCTCTGACAGAGGCGAGCATTGATGTAGGGGAGTGATGCGAAAAAAAAAGAATCTGGGCCACAGCTCCAATATGTCCATCATAGTTGATTTGTATGTCCTGGATGATTTCCAGATTATATGTCTTTTTGAAAGGGGCACAAGGAGCCCAAAGAAAACATGTAAACGTGGCCAAAGTTCCTCTGAGTGACAGTGGCGGTTATAACAGGTAAGAGTGTTGGGGCGCTATAGACAAGTAGTTGATGGGAGTTGGGGATACAGCGAGGCACTATAAGCCAACCCAAGAAAGCAGAAGCTCACGGGGCCGACGGCCAAGACGGTCGCTATCTGGCACAAAGTCACCAAACATTTGGGATGGGGGAGCAAAGTGACGCTCGCCACACCCCTCTGTTGGGCGGAACGCCTGGGAAAGCTGGGCCACTACCAGGGTTTCAACAACTGGGACACCATTGGCATCTCAAGAGTGAACAACCTGTGGGCAAGGGGGAAAATGATCTCATTCGTGGAACTGCAGAAAGAATACGAGCTATCCGAGAAGGAACTCTTTAGTTATACCCAAATATGGCATGCCCTCAAGGGCGCGGTCTCGGGGGGGGGATATACCATCACCGTTGGAGGATAGGCTCCTGACCGAATTTATGCAGGGTAAAGCCATTTCCCTGACCTATAAAAAAATCATCCAAAAATCTACCCGATCCGCTCCTTAGACTCCGAGAACGTTAGCAGGAAGATATCGGCAACCTAGAGAAGGAGGATTGGAGGGAGGCACTTGCATCGCCCCAAGAGGTGGCAATATGCTCAAGATTGAGTCTCGTCCAATTAAAAATACTCCATAGGTCATATATCACATGCACTACACTGGTCAAAATGGGCAAGATTGAGGAGGCGGGGTGCAGAAGGTGTGTGGTTCCTTTATTCACATCCTCGTGGAGTGTCCATCGATTAAATCATATTGGGAAGCTATAATAACATGTATGCAGGATGCGGGCGGTGGAGCCATTCAATTGTCCCCTAGGCTGTGTCTGTTGAATATATGGGAGGCAACAGATATGAATCGGGCCGAACAGCTCTGGACTACTATGGGCCTAATGATTGCAAAACGTAATATCGCTCGAAGGTGGAGAACGGCGGAAGCTCCAACCCGAGATGAATGGGAGAGGGACATGGACTGGTGTATGATTGTAGAAGTGGAAGTCTATAAGAATAGAGGATGCCCTAAGAAATGGAACCGGGTCTGGGGAAAGTGGAACAAATACAGAGGTAACATATGCAATCCCCCTCATTGCCGGAGAATTACCACAGGTGGCGCGAGAAGTGGGGTGAAGGTCTCAGATGAAGATATATGAGGTGGTCCCATTGTTTGATCTTATAAAATGTTTTAAAAGATGTATTCGAATACTGTACTTGTGCGGAGTGGTCAAGGTGATGTTGCAGTATTGTTCTTTCTATATAATTAATAAAAAGATTTTTTTTTTTTAAAGAGTGTTGGTGCAGAGGCGGGCCGGGTGGAGTGGGGGAAAGTCGACAGATGACAGGATGGATAAAAAATGTAAAAAAAATTATAAAACAACTTACCTTGCACTTGCTGTGTTACCAACTCTTACAAGGTAAGTGGTTTTATTGTATTTTTTATTTAATTTTACCTATCCCGTTGTCTGTTGACTTACCCCACCCCACCTCACCACTCTTACCTGTGTTGGCCGCCACTGCTGAGTGAACCATTTTGAGTGCCTAGAAAGCGCCACTTCAAGTTTTAAACCCTTCAGTTAAAGACTTTTGTGGCTCTTTCAGGCGGCCAGCTCTTCCAGCCTCTCAGTCACCAAAGAAGATCTGTCTTCTGTGCCACAAACACGCACATGAATCTGCTTGTCATCAGTGTAAGCGTAGAGCTGCCAACCCCAGCTCCCAATTCAAGTAGATAAAGCGCATAGAAAAATATGAAAAAGAAAGGATGACTGATGGGAGCCTTGTTTACCCCTCCATTTCACTAGGCACTGCATAAAAAGGAAATCCGTGTTATGTAAGTTGCTAAGTAACTGCTTTCTGATGCTCATGCTCGAGTATTGGAATGCAGAACGTTG